>JAVJIF010009298.1:0-181314 GCA_038442645.1 Agave tequilana | reverse complement strand
ACCGCAATTGTAAGACATGGGGCCGATCCCTAATGCATCTTATGAAATCGGTATTGTGAGCACGACCATTAAAGCTCTAACTCGTTGATTTAATGACTTATGCATATTGTGCGTGTTTTTTGTTAATGTGTAGTAAAAGTTCTATAGGTTATAACAAAATGTCACTCATGGAGATTATATTATGTCTCTCAGATTATAACACATGTCACTAAGGATCTAAATGTTTCCAAATGTATAGCTGATCAAATATTGAAGGAAATTGTAAAATTGGGAGCAACATTAAAGGAATACTGATCAAATATATACCTTCTGAGAGATGCTTATTGTACTATCAAAGTCATAGGATTGATGATGTTTGCTTATGGGGTTCTCAGTAGTTTAATTTAGCAGTTATTTCAGTAATCAAATTAAATTCAAGCTCTTCATTGTAGGTGAAGCGGGTATGACACTTTCATGAACCATTCAGGCGGGTCTCCAGTCGACCTGCTGTTGCTATGCCTGAGACTCCCACCATGGACAGTAACATTGAAGAACCTCCTTCTGTGGATGGTATCACTGTGGTCGAGGGAAACAACCCAGATGCATTAGGGGCTAAAAAGGATCCTACCCTGAATGTAAAATCAGCACTCTCTGCTGCCTTTGCCAAGTATGCAGACCGAGTCCGGAAGCCAGAGGAGAATAGCAGTCCTCTTGAAAAGGGTGAAGGCAGCAGTAGAATGTCGGCGAAGGACTAGAAGCATTATATGAGATTTTCGAATATAGAAGCCTAGTGAAGGAGCCAGGACGGTGAAGAGGCCAGTACTACACTACTCATAGATTTATGATTTTCATCATTAATTTACTTTAGGTTTTTTAAACTTATGTTCCGTGAACATTGCGCGCAACCTAACTGACTGACATTTGTGAATTCTGTCTGATGTCAACAGATCTAGCAGTTAGTCCTGACACCAGAATGCATAAATTTCTATTTTGTTTTTATCAAAAATTCCTTTGTAATGGCCAGTGCCTTCTGGTATATATGCACAGGCAATCTGGAAAGAAACAAAGTCTTCATCACATGAGATGTGCCTCTAAGGGAGCTGGAGAGGACTGTTAAATTGAGCAGTGAGATCAAGCTGCACGATTGGAGTGGCGTTTATGTAACATAATCCCACATGGGATAAACATTGTAATTCATTGCTGAGTTTGCCTCTGAAAGCACTGTCATCTGTAATCTGAAGCTATATTCTGAAGGATTGATATCCTGCATAGATTACCTTAATTTGATATTCTGCTGCAAAAATGTATGCGGTCAGGTCGCTCTTGGAGCATTTCTTGGGACAATCATTTCCTCAAACAGCTTGGAAGCACTGTCCGTGGCTCCTTTGCAAAGAAGCGTTGATGAGCATGCTGCAAGTGACACATTGGGCTCACTTTCAACTCTCATCTGACATCTTCTGAAGCAACTTCTTCATCGCTGATTTCATTATTCCCAGTGTTGCAAAGCTCTTTGATAAGAGCTGCATGTCGTATTCGGCATGCGTCCCAACTGAGGCATTCTATCGAGCAGCGAGGCTGCTTCTTGAACTTTCGCACCTGGGCTTTGCATCTGTACTACTAGAGTACAATCCAACATAAAGAGTTAACATACAGGGCCAACCAGCTCAGGGGTTTGATTCCATGGGTTATTTAATGTCAGTATAATCATAAATGAAAAAAAAAAAAACAATACATTACAATGAAGATGGCAAATTAGAGAGACAGAGAGTAGAGGCAGATTAGCTGAGACAAGAAGAAGATCTCAACTGGGAACATTTAGAAATCTTGGAGCACAAGAAGTAAGCATGAAGAAGAAGAGGATCAATTAATTAATTAATAGCTGCTGGGTTTTATGAACAAAGAAACTAAGAGTCGGCTTAATTAGAGTTTGAGATTTTTTTTTTTGTTGAGAGAAGTCCTTAATTGAGATTTTGAGCGGTCAAATGTAATCATAGACATAGTTTGTTGTCTTTTAGATAATTAGTTATCTTGATCCAATCACTTTTATCGTCAGTATATGATTGGCACCCCTAAATTCTCCTATAAGATTAATAGGTTTTTTTTCAGTCTAATTTAGGAGCCAATTGCAAATTAGATTCCTAATTTAAATTTTCTAATCTGGTTAGTAATCAATTAAAAATTTCCAAATCTAATATACAATTAGAACTGATAATTATCTGTCCGTATATTTTTTTAACTTATTATCTTAATATAATTATAACGAATAACTCTTTTCTATTTTACGATGAACTAAATATCGAATTCATTAAGAGTAAATTAGAAGTTTCCAAAAGTCAAATTATATATATATATATATATATATATATATATATATATATATATATATATATAGAGAGAGAGAGAGAGAGAGAGAGAGAGAGAGAGAGAGAGAGAGAGAGAAATGTATATCAGCCTGCGGCTGAGAGAACTCTCTCAGCCTGCGGTGACGTGGCTCATTTTGTCACCCCACTAACTTGCGGCCCGCTTATAGGAAGAAGTTAAATTACTAAATACCCCTTATGAAAAGCTACTCTTTCGGTAACTTTCGTTATTATTTATTATTATTTGCCCAAAAGGCAATTTTTGGAGCGCACGTTGTCAGACTTAGGTTATTGTTTATTATTATTTTTTTCTCCTTTTTTTTGCCGCTCTTTATAGGATTTAGGTACAGTCATCTACAGTGCAAACATAATCTACTGCGACTCGGGTCGACACTGCGACCAAGGTCGCAGTCATTTACAGTGCAAACATAATCTACTGCGACCCGGGTCGACACTGCGACCAAGGTCGCAGTCATCTACAGTGCAAACACAAATAACTGCGACCCGGGTCGACACTGCGACCAAGGTTGCATAAGACTACAGTGCGAACACAAACTTTTACAGCGACTCTAGTCGACACTGCGACCAAGGTCGCAGTCATCTACAGTGCAAACATAAACAAATGCGACCAGGGTAGACCCGGGTCGATACTGCGACCAAGGTCGCAGTCATCTACAGTGCAAACACAAACAACTGCGACCCAGGTCGACACTGCGACCAAGGTCGCATAAGACTACAGTGCGAACACAAACTTTTACAGCGACTCTAGTCGACACTGCGACCAAGGTCGCAGTCATCTACAGTGCAAACATAAACAAATGCGACCAGGGTAGACACGGCGACGAAGGTTGCATAAGAGTACAGTGCAAAAATAAACAACTGCGACCCAGGAATGATGAAGGAAGTTTCATATACTGCGACCATCGTCGCATTCGTCTAAAAGGAAAAGTCCAAAAAAAAAACATTCTGAGACGCACAGATCTAAAAATAAAATTTTAACAACTGCGACCATTGTCGGGTGAAATTTTAGAGCTGAAATTTTTTTTTGAAAGGCAACTTTCTTACATAAGGTAAAAAAATGTGACAGAGGGTATTTTCGGAAGATACATTGTTGAGGTGACTGACATTAAATTGAGCGGGATTTTTCATCTTTTTGTCCGCCAAAATTTATGACAAGTGTGTGGCTATGATGTTGCCACGTCCCGCCGGCTGAGAAACTCTCTCAGCCTGCCGGCTGAGGTACAGTAACCCCATATATATATATATATAATATATATATATATATATATATATATATGGGGTTACTGTACCTCAGCCGGCAGGCTGAGAGAGTTTCTCAGCCGGCGGGACGTGGCAACATCATAGCCACACACTTGTCATAAATTTTGGCGGACAAAAACTTGAAAAATCCCACCTAATTTACTCTCAGTCACCTCAACTTTGTATTTGACGAAAATTGTAACGCCCCGATCCAGGGAGATACGGAGACGTCACTGCGACGTATATACGCAGGTCAGAAATACCCCCACGTATATACGCTAAGCATCAGTACAGGCAAGAATCAGAGTACGGAAGCAGTGGTGCATTATACATTCCAACACATGAGTACAATTACAAAGTTATCACCAGAGGTGATCCGATATTACAATAATATTACATCACCAGAATGGCGCAATTGCGGGAATACAAGAGATATACAAGAGTAAACAGTATTAAAGGCACTCACGAGTTTACCAAAGGAAAACTCGAGAGGCACACAGGGGGCCTGGAAGAATAGAGCTCAGGACGGTGTGCTGGAAATCCACGCTACCGCTGCGCTACTCTGATCAGCAACAGAGAGAATCCACTAGCTCCAAGCTCCATGACCTGGACATGAGAATCCAGGGGAGTCAGATGAAACTCCCCAGGCGAGTGGCGATACAAAAGCCAAATGGCGAGTATGGGTAAGCACATGTGTATCAGTAAATCTGGGTTATAAGCATGAAAGCCATTTTGTAGACATAAGCATGCTAGAACAAGAGAAGCAGAGAAGGTGACATTCATGGTATAACAAGATAAGCAGTAAATTAGATAGAGCAATACTAGTTATCTCCTAAGCTAATATAAAACCGATAAAACAGAATAAAAACCGATTACGAGTAAATCTAATTGTACAGGTTTAGGTCATGGCTCCATGAGATTAGTACCTCGAAGGAATAATCCAAATAAGGAAACCCTCATCTATATACCTTTACCTCATGTTACCGTAACCTGAACTTGTACAGCTCGAGTTACAAATCAATACAACAGCATTACATATTAATATATTATTATACTTAGGCCGTCTAAGTTGTAGGTTTTAGTATGCGTCCCATTACACATACTTCTGCTTACAACTTATAGAGCAAGTTGTTTGGAAACTGATAAAGTGCGATGAATCATGCTCTGGATGGGCCCCGTACATGCCCGGGACAACGGTTCAGGAGTATCCGGTGCTGAGCCGGAACGTACCGCTAGGTACCGGGACTTATGGACGCCCGAACAGGAATAGAGTATCGCAGATCCCATAGAAATAGGTCTAGGGCGTGTGCATACCTGGCATGAAAATCAGGAGTAGGGGTGCCAGTACACCCCACGGAATCCCTGGTGGCCGCCAGGTGATCCCTCAAGTATGTGGCCACGCGTGACTCGATAGTGCCACCATGAACATGATTAATCAGGGCCCATCAGTTTCCCCCAAACCGGTGCAAGTTGTCTAATTATAATAATATATCAAGTAAGCAGGACATGATCAGGAATCCAGGATTTCATAACAGGAATCATGACAGGGGTCATAGCAGGAAATCAGGTTTAGACAGGAGGTGCTCCTACAGATTCAAGAGGTGGCCCCCACCAGGTGTGTGGTGTGGCACTTTGTTCCGTGTGGCACTTTGTTCTGAGGAGATGGATTCTAGAGGTGGCCCCCACGGATTCAAGAGGTGGCCCCCACCACGAGTGTGATATGGCACTTTGTTCCGTGCGGCACTTAGTTCCATTCAGGACTTGACGGGAACAGGTAGTACAACATGAGTAGGTGTCAAGTAGGAGTATACCAGACGCAGGAAATAGCAGACGCGGGGTTCGCGTTGCAAGAATGGTAGACGCGGAAATGGCAGACGCAGGGTTCGCGTCGCGAGAATGGCAGACGCGGGAATAGCAGACGCAGGGTTTCGCGTCGCAAGATGCCTCAAACGCGAGGTCTGCGTTCAAGTCAGGACGCGAGGAGAACGCGGACGAGAGTATAACTCCGCGTCATGTCAATATAGATAGAACACAGACGCGAGCTTTAGCTTTGCGTCGCAACGATACAATAACGCGAAGGCCGCGTTAAGGAAAGCCTAGACGCAGGAGGTAACTCCGCGTCTAATCAGTTTAGCCACACCGCACGACATAAAATACAATAATAAGTTTACAAGTCCATGTCTTGGCGAGCGAGGTTACTCGCCTAAAACTGATGCTTGAAGCTTTAAGCGTCCGAAATGATCTTTGTCGCCGAATATCACTAAATCGATCACCGGAATAATCACGAACGATTACCGGAATGATCTACGGTGATATTACCGACGAAGAAAGCTCGGCCCCAATCCAAAAGGAGGGTACCGGCCTACACAAGGTGATGGAGAGTAGTTGAAGGTGCAAGTCTAGCTCAAGTTGGCAAGATGGGATTTTGCAAACGGTGCAACGGGGAGTGACGAGATAGCCAGTATGAAGGAGCTCGCCGTGGAGGTGAAGATGGTCTACTTGGTGGTGGCCAAGGAGGAGTAGTTGGTGGTGGAGATGAAGGAGGAGTTGGTGAGGGTGAAGGCTCTCTTGGTGGAGAATGAAGAAAATGAAAAGGAAAGAAGGAAAGACACCTTTTATAGTTGGCATGAAATGTGAAGGAGATGTAAATAGAATTTAGAGAAGGGGGTTTGTGTAAAATTGGGGAGTTAGGTGACTCTCTCCCTTGGCCGGCTATGATGATGAGAGGGGAATGAGGGTGTCTTGGGAATGACATTTTGGAAGAGAAGAATTAAATGAAGAGAGAGAAAAAGGTAAAGGTATGAATGTAATAATGTGTACATCATATAAAGCAAAAGAAAACAAATGAGGGGAACTTGCATTTCCCACATTGAAACGCAGCACCCCCTTGCGTTTAGGAAATATGGGCTAAACGCAGGGATTAAGCCGCGTTTAGGGAAAGCCAAAAGCTGCGTTCCAAAAAGGAGAGAGAAAGTCATGATAATTGATGGGATTTGATCTGAAGTGCATTAAATGCAACATGGGGAGGATCTTCACAATAAATGCAGAATCTCAGGTAGGTGAGATCCGCGTTTGAGGAAGAAGAGAGAAAATGGGGAAAGACAGAGTAGAATATATGGGGTAATTCCTCGGTAACTGGGAAAACACCGGAAAAGCCCAAAAATGAAGTAACTCGGAAAGTTTCCCAAAAATTCTCAAAAATCATAAATATTATAAAATGATTTATAGTGAAATCGGTTTTCAAAGATTCAATCTCATTTTCCAGATAAAAATCATAAGGTCAGCCGTCAATCTCGGTATACACCGGATTGGCCGGATTTTAATAAAATCTGATAAATCCCAGAAAATGCATTTGGATAGAAAATAGGATTTTAAGAAATAATGTCTACAGACACTTCTGGAGATTCTAAACCGTTTGTAAATTAAAAATCCGGGAATCGGTCAACGGTACTGGCCAACACCGGTTTTGAAGATTTACAACTTAATTCAGGAAAACTCCAGAAAATCATATAAAATCCAGAATATTGGAAAACGATGTTTAAAACTGAAACCGATCAAATCGGAATACCAGAATGTCCAAACCGAGCAATACTCTGGGATCGGGCCTTCGGTTCAAACTAAGGTTGACTCCGAATCCACGAATCCAAATCCAAGACAAAGCAATCATATAAGGAATTCATAATACAAAACAAACATGGAAGCAAATCGAAAAATACGATCGAGAAACCTGAATACGCAACTAAGTACGTATTCCGGGAGCGGGGTGTTACAATCCATCCACCTTACAAAAAATTGCGTCCTCGCAATTTCGATAAGGGGCAAATTGAACACAAGAAGGACAAGGGTGGAAACAAAGGCTTCAAAAAACCAAAACAGGGTTAAGATGAACACAGGAAGGACCAGGATGAACAATGAGAAGATGATGATGTGGAATACTTAGAAAAGATAATCAACCCAAGATACAAAAGATCAGGGGTAGCTGGACAAGGGTAACCAACTCAAAATACAAAAGGTCAGGGGTTGCTGTTACAGTGACATCCTCAAGGTTCCTGCTCCAGATACTGAGCTTCATACTCTGCTGCTGCTTCATCTGATACCTCTGCTGCCATGTTGTGAACTTGGCCTCTGCCATAGTCTGCTCTGGGTCTTGCTCCTCTCTGTGGGTGATCATACTGCTGGGGTGGAAATGGAGCTCTTCGGTCTACGGGTTCTGGGTTCCTTCTCAGTGGTGGAGCTGGAAGTGCCGGGGGTGCTGCTCGTGCTGGAAATGTTGGTGGTGCTGGATAATTCCTCTTGAATGGACAATCACTTATAGAGTGATCTCCAGATCCACATACCAAACATAGCCTATTAGCTCTTCGGCAATTGCGTTGAATGTGTCCGGGCTTCCTGCAGTACCCGCATATCATCTGTTGAGGGGGAGGTTGGAATGGTCGCTTGATCATCGGACCATTGATTGTCCTGGCTGCATCTTCTTCGTTCATCAACTGAAAGGGTCTCTTCGCTGACTTGTTCTGCACCTGGTTCTCACTCTTCTTCTCCAGTCCTCGTTCCACTTCACGGGCAATGGAGAGAACCTGAGAGTACGTCTTCAGCTGTTGAGGAATAAGGAACATCTGGACATCCATCTTCAGTCCTTGTTGAAATCTGCTCGCCCGCTTTTCTTCATCTGACACCATGTAGGGAGCAAATCTGCTGAGCCTTAAGAATTCAGCAGCATACTCATCCACTGACCGATTGCGTTGCTGCAGGCGGATAAATTGTTCTTCCATTTCCTTCTGAGCTGTTGCCGGGAAGAATCTCTCGTAAAAACCCTTTGAGAATTGATCCCATGTGATGGGTTTCTCCAGTGTCGCCTCTTCAGCCAACCACCAGGTTCTGGCCACATCTCTCAGCTGTATCTTGGCCACTTCCACTTGGTTCTCATCAGGAACTCGGGCCGCCTTCAAGAGATCTGTTGTGTCTATCAGCCACTGTTCTGCATCCAGAGGCTTCTCCGTTCCCGAAAAGACTGCCGGCTGTAATCTCCTGAAATCTGACACATTGCCTGGCCTCTGTTCTCGGGGTGCAACCAACAGTCCTTGACGCAGAAGCTCTGTCTGCTGTTGTTGACTCTGCATCATCCCTTGAAGTATTCTTATCATACCATCACTGTCTCTGTTGGGTCCATCTTGAGAGGTACTAGGACCATTGCGTTTTCCCCGTCTTTCCATATTTGAGTTGGTAAAAAGGGTGACAAGAAGGAGCTGGAAGGTAAAAGATTGATGGGTCTCAGGACACAAGGAATGGATCAGAAGAAAGAAAAGATAACTCTGCACTTGTAGTTGGAATGTATAACCAAGACTCATGCATTCCAGTTGCAATTTCTTTACCAATAATTTGCCATCTGGACGTACTGAGGAAGTAAGAGCCTAGGCTCTGATACCAACCTGTAACGCCCCGATCCAGGGAGATACGGAGACGTCACTGCGACGTATATACGCAGGTCAGAAATACCCCACGTATATACGCTAAGCATCAGTACAGGCAAGAATCAGAGTACGGAAGCAGTGGTGCATTATACATTCCAACACATGAGTACAATTACAAAGTTATCACCAGAGGTGATCCGATATTACAATAATATTACATCACCAGAATGGCGCAATTGCGGGAATACAAGAGATATACAAGAGTAAACAGTATTAAAGGCACTCACGAGTTTACCAAAGGAAAACTCGAGAGGCACACATGGGGCCTGGAAGAATAGAGCTCAGGACGGTGTGCTGGAAATCCACGCTACCGCTGCGCTACTCTGATCAGCAACAGAGAGAATCCACTAGCTCCAAGCTCCATGACCTGGACATGAGAACCCAGGGGAGTCAGATGAAACTCCCCAGGCGAGTGGCGATACAAAAGCCAAATGGCGAGTATGGGTAAGCACATGTGTATCAGTAAATCTGGGTTATAAGCATGAAAGCCATTTTGTAGACATAAGCATGCTAGAACAAGAGAAGCAGAGAAGGTGACATTCATGGTATAACAAGATAAGCAGTAAATTAGATAGAGCAATACTAGTTATCTCCTAAGCTAATATAAAACCGATAAAACAGAATAAAAACCGATTACGAGTAAATCTAATTGTACAGGTTTAGGTCATGGCTCCATGAGATTAGTACCTCGAAGGAATAATCCAAACAAGGAAACCCTCATCTATATACCTTTACCTCATGTTACCGTAACCTGAACTTGTACAGCTCGAGTTACAAATCAATACAACAGCATTACATATTAATATATTATTATACTTAGGCCGTCTAAGTTGTAGGTTTTAGTATGCGTCCCATTACACATACTTCTGCTTACAACTTATAGAGCAAGTTGTTTGGAAACTGATAAAGTGCGATGAATCATGCTCTGGATGGGCCCGTACATGCCCGGGACAACGGTTCAGGAGTATCCGGTGCTGAGCCGGAACGTACCGCTAGGTACCGGGACTTATGGACGCCCGAACAGGAATAGAGTATCGCAGATCCCATAGAAATAGGTCTAGGGCGTGTGCATACCTGGCATGAAAATCAGGAGTAGGGGTGCCAGTACACCCCACGGAATCCCTGGTGGCCGCCAGGTGATCCCTCAAGTATGTGGCCACGCGTGACTCGATAGTGCCACCATGAACATGATTAATCAGGGCCCATCAGTTTCCCCCAAACCGGTGCAAGTTGTCTAATTATAATAATATATCAAGTAAGCAGGACATGATCAGGAATCCAGGATTTCATAACAGGAATCATGACAGGGGTCATAGCAGGAAATCAGGTTTAGACAGGAGGTGCTCCTACAGATTCAAGAGGTGGCCCCCACCAGGTGTGTGGTGTGGCACTTTGTTCCGTGTGGCACTTTGTTCTGAGGAGATGGATTCTAGAGGTGGCCCCCACGGATTCAAGAGGTGGCCTCCACCACGAGTGTGATGTGGCACTTTGTTCCGTGTGGCACTTAGTTCCATTCAGGACTTGACGGGAACAGGTAGTACAACATGAGTAGGTGTCAAGTAGGAGTATACCAGACGCAGGAAATAGCAGACGCGGGGTTCGCGTTGCAAGAATGGTAGACGCGGAAATGGCAGACGCAGGGTCGCGTCGCGAGAATGGCAGACGCGGGAATAGCAGACGCAGGGTTTCGCGTCGCAAGATGCCTCAAACGCGAGGTCTGCGTTCAAGTCAGGACGCGAGGAGAACGCGGACGAGAGTATAACTCCGCGTCATGTCAATATAGATAGAACACAGACGCGAGCTTTAGCTTTGCGTTGCAACGATACAATAACGCGAAGGCCGCGTTAAGGAAAGCCTAGACGCAGGAGGTAACTCCGCGTCTAATCAGTTTAGCCACACCGCACGACATAAAATACAATAATAAGTTTACAAGTCCATGTCTTGGCGAGCGAGGTTACTCGCCTAAAACTGATGCTTGAAGCTTTAAGCGTCCGAAATGATCTTTGTCGCCGAATATCACTAAATCGATCACCGGAATAATCGCGAACGATTACCGGAATGATCTACGGTGATATTACCGACGAAGAAAGCTCGGCCCCAATCCAAAAGGAGGGTACCGGCCTACACAAGGTGATGGAGAGTAGTTGAAGGTGCAAGTCTAGCTCAAGTTGGCAAGATGGGATTTTGCAAACGGTGCAACGGGGAGTGACGAGATAGCCAGTATGAAGGAGCTCGCCGTGGAGGTGAAGATGGTCTACTTGGTGGTGGCCAAGGAGGAGTAGTTGGTGGTGGAGATGAAGGAGGAGTTGGTGAGGGTGAAGGCTCTCTTGGTGGAGAATGAAGAAAATGAAAAGGAAAGAAGGAAAGACACCTTTTATAGTTGGCATGAAATGTGAAGGAGATGTAAATAGAATTTAGAGAAGGGGGTTTGTGTAAAATTGGGGAGTTAGGTGACCTCTCCCTTGGCCGACTATGATGATGAGAGGGGAATGGGGGTGTCTTGGGAATGACATTTTGGAAGAGAAGAATTAAATGAAGAGAGAGAAAAAGGTAAAGGTATGAATGTAATAATGTGTACATCATATAAAGCAAAAGAAAACAAATGAGGGGAACTTGCGTTTCCCACATTGAAACGCAGCACCCCCTTGCGTTTAGGAAATATGGGCTAAACGCAGGGATTAAGCCGCGTTTAGGGAAAGCCAAAAGCTGCGTTCCAAAAAGGAGAGAGAAAGTCATGATAATTGATGGGATTTGATCTGAAGTGCATTAAATGCAACATGAGGAGGATCTTCACAATAAATGCAGAATCCCAGGTAGGTGAGATCCGCGTTTGAGGAAGGAGAGAGAAAATGGGAAAAGACAGAGTAGAATATATGGGGTAATTCCTCGGTAACTGGGAAAACACCGGAAAAGCCCAAAAATGAAGTAACTCGGAAAGTTTCCCAAAAATTCTCAAAAATCATAAATATTATAAAATGATTTTTGTGAAATCGGTTTTCAAAGATTCAATCTCATTTTCCAGATAAAAATCATAAGGTCAGCCATCAATCTCGGTATACACCGGATTGGCCGGATTTTAATAAAATCTGATAAATCCCAGAAAATGCATTTGGATAGAAAATAGGATTTTAAGAAATAATGTCTACAGACACTTCTGGAGATTCCAAACCGTTTGTAAATAAAAATCTGGGAATCGGTCAACGGTATTGGCCAACACCGGTTTTGAAGATTTACAACTTAATTCAGGAAAACTCCAAAAATCATATAAAATTCAGAATATTGGAAAACGATGTTTAAAACTGAAACCGGTCAAATCGGAATACCAGAATGTCCAAACCGAGCAATACTCTGGGATCGGGCCTTCGGTTCAAACTAAGGTTGACTCCGAATCCACGAATCCAAATCCAAGACAAAACAATCATATAAGGAATTCATAATACAAAACAAACATGGAAGCAAATCGAAAAATATGATCGAGAAACCTGAATACGCAACTAAGTACGTATTCCGGGAGCGGGGTGTTACAAAAATACCCTCCGTCACAACTTTTTACCTTATGTAAAATATTTCCTTTTAAAAATTTTTAAATTTATAAATTTTGTAAAATAGTGAAAAAAATCAATTTTTTTTCAAGTTTTTTCATTTCCTTCTTTTTAACCATGGTCGCAGTTGTTTGGAATAATCGATGTAGATATATGCGACCTTGCTAATAGTTTTTTAACCAAATTTTTTTTTCATACACTATTTGACGACCTGGGTCACAGTTGTTAAAATTATAGTTCCAGATCTGTCCGACTTAGTTCGTAGTTTTAAAATTTTAATTTTTTTGGACTTTGCGTTGTAGATGAATGCGACCATGGTCGCAGTTTATGAAACATCCTTTGTTTTTTATTCTCTATTTTGCCGACCTGGGTCGCAGTTGTTTCAATATGCGTTTTAGAGTCATGCGACCATGGTCATAGTATATTTAACGTCATATGTTTTTCATTCTTGGCCGCAGTTCTTTATATTTGCACTGTAGGTTTATGCGACTTTAGTCGCAGTGTAGAACAGGGTCGCAGTTATTTATATTTGCATTGTAGGTTTATGCGACCTTGGTCGCAGTGTCGACCCGGGTCACAGTTGTTTATATTTGCACTGTAGTTTATGCGACCTTGGTCGCAGTGTAGACCAGGGTCGCAGTTGTTTATATTTGCATTGTAGGTTTATGCGACCTTGGTCGCAGTGTCGACCCGGGTCGCAGTAGTTTATAATTGCACTGTAGGCTTATGCGACCTTGGTCGCAGTGTCGACCAGGGTCGCAGTTCTTTATAATTGCACTGCAGGCTTATGCGACCTTGGTCGCAGTGTCGACCCGGGTCGCAGTTCGTTATATTTGCACTATAGTTTTATGCCACCTTTGGTCGCAGTATTTTAAAACTAATTTATTTTTTATTCCCTTATAATATTAAAATAATCATTGGTCTAAAGTTTTTAATTTTTTTATTCCCTTATAATATTAAAGACGAGCGGTCAAAAAATTGCGTTGTGAGAAAATAATAATAAACAATAACGGAAGTTACGGAACGAGTAGCTTTTAACAAGGGGTATTTAGTAATTTAACTTCTTCCTATAACCGGCCCGCAAGTTAGTGCGGTGACAGATATTGAGCCACGTCACTGCAGGCTGAGAGAGTTCTCTCAGCCGTCGGCTGATATACATAAATGTATATCAGCCGACGGCTGAGAGATCCTCTTAGCCTGCGGTGACGTGGTACATTATTAGCCACACTAGAAAGGACGCTCCGCCTATTGAAACAATTGAAATTACTAAATGCCCCTGCAGTAAAAGGCAGTGAATCTGTATAGTTTATTATTTTTTATATTTCTGACGTTAGTCAATATTGTCGCAATTATCTTTTATAACTGCGACCAAACTGCGAACAATTTCATCAAATCACGAATCTAATTTGAATGCTTCTTTATTAATTTTTTTGTTTACTAATTTGAAATTTACTGATTTTGAATATAGTCGCAGTTTACTTTTTTCTCATGTAATGTTTAAATTATTATTATTATTTCTTTTACATATTGAATGCGGACAAGGACTGCGACTATGATTGCAGTGCTTAACGAGAGCAAGTAGTGGACGTTTTTTTTGCTAGGTTAAATGTAATAACGGTGACTAAGAACTGATACTATAATCGCAGTTTACGTATTATTTTATATATTTGTTCTTCACTGTGACTGTTGTTTTAACCGCCTATATATTATTAAATTTTTTTTACATATTGCAGGAGATCAAGGACTGCGACTATGGTCGCATTACTCACGACTGCATTTTTTGTGGATGAATTTTTACTAGGTTAAAAGTATAACGGTGACTAAGCACTAATACTATAGTCGCAGTTTACGTATGATTTTATATATTTGTTCTTCACTGTAACTGCTGTCTCAGCCGCCTATAAACTACGAATTTTTTTACTTATTGCATGTGAAGTAGGACTGCGACTTTGGTCGCAGTGTTTAACGACAGCAGTCACAGTTTTCGTATTTGTGATATACAGTGAAATATACTAATTTGAGAGGACTACGATATGTAGAATCACCTAGAGGGGTTGAATAGGTGATGGCTAATCTAATGGTCACTAAATGCCAAATAATGCGGAAGTACAAACTATTATGACCTAAACTAAACTCTTAAACTAAACACCACGTATAACACAAGAGTGTAGCCGAATTCCCCTTGAAGGGCTCTGGACTAACTCCTCTAGACTCCCCTAGATAAGGGTTAAGGTGCCGCGTTGGCTCTCTTGGTTAAATACAAGTGTTAGCAAATAACCCAAGCATGTATATCAATTAAGCACAATATGAATATCAAGCATGTAAGGATAAGCACAATAAAAACATGCAAGATATAAACAAAGAGACAAAGAGAGAGAGAGAGAGAGTGAGTGAGCAATCGCAAACACAAGGGATTTTTTCGAGATTCGAGCACACTTGCTTTACATCCCCGCCTTCGACACACGAAGGATTTCCACTATGCTCGATCCCAATGGATCACTCCTCGATGCCGCAACACCTACAATCCCTCGGACTCCCTAGTCCTGTACACACCACAAGCCCACCGGCTCGCCGAGGCCACACCTCAAACAAGAGTTCACACACGAACTCGAAACACCGGGTCCCCACTAGGACCCGAAACAATACGAACACACACGTCCGCCTCCTCAAAGAGCAAAGATGAACTTTGGTGATCACAACTCTTGATCACCTAAAATCCTCTCACAACAAACTCCTATAGGTAGATATAGCAATGGATGGCTCAAGTGTTGTGTGAGAAAATAAGGAAAGAGATGGTGGAGGAAAACTCAAAGAAATCTCTTTTAACACTCTTAATAAAAACTCCCCTTTTGATTGGAAGTATTGGCTCTAAATTTTGTGGAGAAAAACCTCTTAAAAAAATAGGAAAAACTGGCTCAAAGTCCACTAGAAATCTTGTGGAAAAACAATGCCCAAACCCCCAAATTTATAGGGCTAGAAAAATTAGCCGTTGGAGGTCTGTTAGGCCTGTCGGTCGACCGCCCGGTCGACAGGCCAACGGTCATATTTCAGACTGTTGTGCCATCGGTCGACCGGCCCGGTCGACCGAACCTCTAGAACAGAGAGCAGACTCTCTGCCGGTCGACCGTCCCGGTTGACCGAGGCTTTTCAGAGAGCAAAGCTCTCTAGACGGTCAACCGTCCCGGTCGACCGCCCCTCCAGCCAGCCTCGTGCACGTCGCGCGGTTGACCGTCCCGGTCGACCGGCTGAAGCCAGGCAGCACAGTCAAGGGAATTTAAAAACTAGATCTTTTTGGCTTAAATAAAATCCCATAAAATATAGAAAAAATCTACAAAAATAGTTTTACCAATGTACTTTGATAAACAAACATGCTTGCACAAAATCAAGGCATGTTACAAATAATTTGGACTATTTTTGTAAGTTGGAAATATTGGCTCAAATGAAAAATAGAATTTTTCCAAACTTGATTTTTTAAAACTTGTTTTTCCAATACTTAACCAAATATAAAAACAAGATATTTAAACAACTTTGAAAGCATATGGTGTATGGATATGATCCACTACACAAACATGGTGAAATATCTATGTTTTTTACATTAAACACTAAATAAGGTTTTGCTTAAAACATGTATATAAGAAGTACCAAAAACCAAAGCTATATTTTCTAAAATAAAAATTCTTTTGTAAAAATAAAACTATCAAGAGTGTGTGTGTGTATGTATACTTGAGCAATCCACCAACTACTCTATCCTTTACATGTTATCTAAAAAATAAAATCTTCTAAAAACAAACCTAGACACAAGTCTTCATCTTCTTGAAGTCTTCACTTGAAGCCTTCCATCTTCTTGACTTGGTCAAAATACGATCCAATGGCTCTTGAATTAAACCGTGCTAGCTCCAAAACTTGACTTTAAATCCTTTGTTGAAGCTATGCACCTACTAAGATCTTGATCATAAATCCATCACTAATTAAACACAAGATCATTAGTACTATAACTACATGAGTTGATCATCATCAAAACCAGAGTGATGGGCCTTTGGGCCAACAATCTCCCCCTTTTTGATGATGACAAAACTCATGAAGTTATATATGCATGGATTAAAGTAAAGCTCCAAAGAAGCTCCCCCTTAACTCATGCATACCAAATAAACAAAATAAATATGCAATGAGGCACATAAACATGTATGCAAATGTAGGAATAAACATGCTAATCAAGCATAAAACAAAATCACAAAATCTTTTTCTCCTATTTGCAAAACAAAATATATATGCATAAACATAAAAACTACTCCCCTTTAAGTAAGGAAAACAAATACTTCTCCCCCTTAAGCAAGGAAAAACATGCATATATCTCAAATACTTCTCCCCTTTTTGTCAATCATCAACAAAGGGGTTAAAGTAAAAATAAAATCATCAAATTTTTCTCCCCCTTTTTGTCATAAACAAAGAGACCAATAAGGGGTGTAAACAAATAAGTCAATAAAAGGTTATATGCGATATATATTCATGAAGAGGAAGACGCTAAGTTAGCTTCCCTACACATATGCATTACATGAAGAAGGGATGACAAGCCCTAATTCACATAACACATATTATGTAATGCATAAGAGGAGATGTGAAGCTCCCCTACACACGTATACCACATAAAGAAGAGTTGTCAAGCTCCTCAATATACAATTCACTCAACATGAATCTATATGTAGAAGAGATGTTAAGCTCTCCTTGCATATAGGCAATACAAATCAAAAATTTGAATTTTTCTTATAAAACAAAAATTTGAATTTTCTTTTTTTTTTAATAAAACAAATCTTGAGAATTTTTTCTTAAAAATTTTATTTTCTTATCATAAGCAACTTTGTGCTTTAAACATGTAAAATAATTTTAACTCAAGCACAAATAACTCATATATATGTATAAAAATGAGTATACCAAATGAAATTGATACATACATATATAAGAAAATAAAATAT
Organism: Agave tequilana; assembly: GCA_038442645.1. Classification (NCBI taxonomy): domain Eukaryota; kingdom Viridiplantae; phylum Streptophyta; class Magnoliopsida; order Asparagales; family Asparagaceae; genus Agave; species Agave tequilana. Next base: position 163,732 of record JAVJIF010009298.1, on the reverse strand, counting down.
GAGTATATACAAAAATAGAGTCAAATTGATACCAATTGAGACGATTCAATGATACTAATTGAAACAATAATAGGATCATGTGTATATCTCATAAACATTGAAGAATAAATAACTAGTTAAATTAATTTTTGAAAAACTAGTTAAAGATCCTTCAAAAACATGAAACTAAATCATATGTATTTCATGAATCATACCAAATGCACAAGAGATGACACTCAAAATCGATTAAGCTCATAAAAGTGTTCATGAATCAAAGTCATGACAAACAAATAAAGTATGAGCGTACAAGAATCATGTATATAGCATTTTCATGAAAATAGTCATTAAGGCTCAAAATGATCAAAACAAATTATTCATTTTATTTTATCAAATAAAACATGAAAAATTTATTTTTCATTAAAAACAATAAACTTCTAGGTATATGTATGATTTATCTAAATCTAACAATATGCATATATATCCCAAACATAAAACGAGTCTATTAATAGTATTTGCATGAAGGCAAGAGACTCAAAAAGGATATACATGTATATTTATTAGATTTAAATAAAAATTACATATACATGAAGTAAAACATGAAAATTGACAAAACAAGTGTAAATGAGGAAATCATCAAAACTAGGCTATATATGTGCATATAGTGAGTACAAATGAGCATGAAGTGTAAACATAAATGAATCAATTTGTTGCTCACTACTTGTACATGTATAAATTCAAGTTTTGATAAAAACTACATTTAAACTAATATTTACCACATGAAGCACAAAAACAATTAAAACATGAACATGCTAAAAATATGACATATGAACAAGTATGTAAATAAATTAAGAGTTTAAAAATAGTTACTAAACCAAAGAACTATTTCAAATCTCCAAACATGGTGGCCTTTCCACCAAAACTTCTTGATAGCGGTGCATCAAATGTATGTCCTTCTAGTCCATACAACCACCACCAAGGTACCATTTCTCTCACGTCGTGTGAGAGCCCTCACCTACATCAAAAACACACGGTGAGGGTTTTGGTACCTATTTTCTTTTGGGTCCTTGAGGGTTAGTCTTGTAAGGCACCCAAACATTTTTATTATTAGCAAAATTAATATGATGCAACTTGTCAAAACAAAATTTTGCTAAATGGCCTTTGCGGCCACAATGTGTACAAGTGTACACCTTTGTATGTTTATATGTGTGAGTGTGAGCATGACGTGCAACATAAGCAAATGCATGATGATGATGTGCATGAATGTGTGGAGTTTGTTTCTTTGAAAACATAGACTCCAACCTAGAATGATCAAATGCACATTTGCTAAAAGTTGAGCTCAAACTACTAATTTTATTTTTTAAAAATTTAATCTCACTAATATCAATGGTGGCATGTAAAGCATGGTGAGATTTAAAATCATTTTTCTTATTCTTTTTACAAAAACTTTCTTTTTTCTTTTTTACAAATTTTCTTTTTAAAGAATTATTTTCTTGAAAAACAACTTCCTCTTGTTTTTCCACCAAAACAATTTTATTTTTCAAAGATGTGTTTCCTTCACAAAGATCACTCAATTTTGAAAGTAAGGAAACATTTTCATTTTTCAAATCTTCATTTCTTTTTCTAAACATGCAATATTATTTTTGAAAGAATCATTTTCCTTATGCATGCAATCAAATTTCTTTTTTAAATTTTTATTTTCTTTCTTAATCATGTCATATTTCTCAAGAAGGAGTTGCAAAAAGTTCTAAGCTCATCATATGACATGTCTTCATCATCTAACTCAGATTCGGTGTTTACCTCAAGGGAGTTATCCCCTTGGACCATATAGCACAAGTTAGAGACGTCACTTCTAACATCCGAATCGCTCCCGGCATAATATAGATCCTTTTCGTCAAGGGAGGTGATGATGTTCCAAGCTACAAAAGCCGAATCAACATTAGAAACCCTAGATAAATAATCATCATTTATGGTTGACTTTAAAGCATTTAGGGTTTTTGCATTAGCCTCAATATACTTGCTATTATTAACATATGAATCATTAGTGGTAGCAAGATAAACATGAATGCCTAGGGCCTTGAGGTACATAGACATCTTCACCTTCTATATATGGATGTTAAGAATGTCAAAAGTGGGAGGTGACATGAAATCCATGGTGTGTGTACAAAAATAGTGATTAGCCTAAAAATGAGGATCTTTAACTCTAGGTTGTAAGACCTAAAATCAGAGCACTTGGCTCTGATACCAATTGTAGAATCACCTAGAGGGGGTGAATAGGTGATGGCTAATCTAATGGTCACTAAATGCCAAATAATGCGGAAGTACAAACTATTATGACCTAAACTAAACTCTTAAACTAAACACCACTTATAACACAAGAGTGTAGCCGAATTTCCCGTGAAGGGCTCTGGACTAACTCCTCTAGATTCCCCTAGATAAGGGTTAAGGTGCCGCGTTGGCTCTCTTGGTTAAATACAAGTGTTAGCAAACAACCCAAGCATGTATATCAATTAGGCACAATATGAATATCAAGCATGTAAGGATAAGCACAATAAAAACATGCAAGATATAAACAAAGAGACAAAGAGAGAGAGTGAGCAATCACAAACACAAGGAATTTGTTTCGAGGTTCGAGTACACTTGCTCTACATCCTCGCCTTCGACACACGAAGGATTTCCACTATGCTCATCCCAATGGATCACTCCTCGGTGCCGCAACACCTACAATCCCTCGGACTCCCTAGTCCCGTACACACCGCAAGCCCACCGGCTCGCCGAGGCCGCACCTCAAACAAGAGTTCACACACGAACTCGAAACACCGAGTCCCTACTAGGACCTGAAACAATGCGAACACACACGTCCGCCTCCTCAAAGAGTAAAGATGAACTTTGGTGATCACAACTCTTGATCATCTAAAATCCTCTCACAACAAACTCCTATAGGTAGATATAGCAATTGATGGCTCAAGTGTTGTGTGAGAAAATAAGGAAAGAGATGGTGGAGGAAAACTCAAAGAAATCTCTTTTAACACTCTTAATAAAAACTTCCCTTTTGATTGGAAGTATTGGCTCTAAATTTTATGGAGAAAAATCTCTTAAAAGAATAGGAAAAACTGGCTCAAAGTCCACTAGAAATCTTGTGGAAAAACAATGCCTAAACCCCCAAATTTATAAGGCTAGAAAAACTAGCCGTTGGAGATCTGTCAGGCCTGTCGGTCGACCGCTCGGTCGATCGGCCAACGGTCATATTTCAGACCGTTGTGCCATCGGTCGACCGGCCCGGTCGACCGAACCTCTGGAACAGAGAGCAGACTCTCTGCCGGTCGACCGTCCCGGTCGACCGAGGCTTTCCAGAGAGCAAAGCTCTCTGGACGGTCGACCGGCCCTCCAGCCAGCCTCGTGCACTTCTGTGCACGTTGCGCGGTCGACCGGCTGAAGCGAGGCAGCACAGTCAAGGGGATTTAAAAACTAGGTCTTTTTGGCTTAAATAAAATCCCATAAAATATAGAAAAAATCTACAAAAATAGTTTTACCAATGTACTTTGATAAACAAACATGCTTGCACAAAATCAAGGCATGTTACAAATAATTTGGACTATTTTTGTAAGTTGGAAATATTGGCTCAAATGAAAAACAGAATTTTTCCAAACTTGATTTTTCAAAACTTGTTTTTCGAAAACTTCACCAAATACAAAAATAAGATATTTAAACAACTTTGAAAGCATATGGTGTATGGATATGATCCACTACACAAACATGGTGAAATATCTATGTTTTTGACATTAAGCACTAAATAAGGTTTCGATTAAAACATGTATATAAGAAGTACCAAAAACCAAAACTATATTTTCTAAAATAAAAATTCTTTTGTAAAAATAAAACTATCAAGAGTGTGTGTGTATATGTATACTTGAGCAATCCACCAACTACTCTATCCTTTACATTTTATCTAAAAAATAAAATCTTCTAAAAACAAATCTAGACACAAGTTTTCATCTTCTTGAAGTCTTCACTTGAAGCCTTCTCATCTTCTTGACTTGGTCAAAACACGATCCAATGGCTCTTGGATTAAACCGTGCTAGCTCCAAAACTTGACTTTAAATCCTTTGTTGAAGCTATGTACCTACTAAGATCTTGATCATAAATCTGTCACTAATTAAACACAAGATCATTAGTACTATAACTACATGAGTTGATCATCATCAAAACTAGAGTGATGGAGCCTTTAGGCCAACACGATCATGTTCGTAGTATTATCTATTTATATAGTTTAACTTTAAACTGCGACCATGGTAGCTGTTTTTAACTTTGAATGCAAAACGATCAAACTGTTTATGACTGGACAGCGACCGTGGTCGCAGTTTCATATGTAATTATTATATGAGTAATGTGACCATTATCGCAGATAAGATGCAGAAATAATAACTATACGATATACTTTATATGTACTTTAAAAATATGAAAGATTATTTTATAGATAGAAGTAAATTTTATTTATAACATAATATGGTCATAAAGAGACCTTACGAAAAAAGAGCATTAAAAGCTCTTAAAAGAAGACAAAATAACGTTAAATATCAGAAGATTAGGAAATCCTAATCCTCGTCGTCATCACCATCATAAGCAAATTCATCATCTTTATTCTCCTCGTCTTCCTGTTCATCACTTATTTCCTCATCATCTTCCTGTTTTTGAGGGTTTTTTGGTTCATCGATAAACTCCCAGAATGGATCGTCTCTATCAAGCTCTTCGTCCGATCCATGTCGAGAAAGCGAGCCTCCAGCATCAAAGGACATGCTTTCATCAAGCATGTCTCTGTCAGGTGGCAGAGGAATAATTTCCTCCTCACTAAGCCCCATGAAAACTTCATCATCCTCATGAAGAGGAGGATCGGTTAAAATATTATTTGATGTAGTGAGATAGTCAAAAGGAGTGAAGTCCAGACTGGTATCAGATTTACTAGAAGACCCTAAAGAAAGAGGACCGGTGGAGGAATGATTGAAGTTGAAATCTGAGTGTTCAGAGGAAGAAGATGGGGAAGACATGATTGAAGAATGAATTATTTTTTGAAAGTTTTTGAAATCAAATTGAAAAGGAAGAGCAAAAATATAGTTTTTAGATTTGAGATAATATATTAGTTACAAGCACTATATAAAGGTCAATAATGTGAAAGAACATGAATAGTAATAATAATCGTTATATGTGACGGTTGAGTATTGGAAGAAGTGATAAAAAATTAAATATTTAATTGAAGAGTTATGGCGGGAGAATCCGAAGAGTTCCTTTTTTCCAGAGGTTTACTAAGTAAAATACAAATTAACTTTTTATAAAATATTTTCCTATATCTTTAGATTACGTATGGTGCACATCTTTCCTTTATCGAGATTGATATTAATACATCTCTTTTTTCGAGACTGTTGTTGTATCACGGTAGATAGAATATTAATTACTTCATTTAATTCAGAGTAATTAATATAGTATTTTATAAGATGTGATATACGCAGACTGATCTCAGGGTCGCATGGCTACTTTGTAAAATTATCAAAAATATGTTACATAAGGTATGGGAAAAAAGATTGCGACTTTGGTCGCAGTTCTGAACAAGGTCGCAAAGGAATGCGACTAGGGTCGTAGACGTGATATAAAATTGAAAGTTATATTATATTAAGTTTGCGACCATGGACACAGTGATAGAAAGTTTTGTTATACTATGCTGCGACTAGTGTCGCAGTCGGCATATAAAACTGAAAGTTATATTATATTATGTTGTTATACTATGACTGCGACTAGTGTCGTAGTCGGCATATAAAATTGAAAGTTATATTATATTATGTCTGCGACCATGGTCGCAATGTTCGAAAGTTTTATTATACTATGACTGCGACTATGATCGCAGACTTTGTAAAACGGTCAGAATTCTATTATATAAGGCATGTAAAAAAAGATAGCGTCTGTCGTCGGAGTGCTGAACGATATCATGTTTCGTCTGTTATAAATTTTTTGTGTTTAAGGAATGCGAAATAATTAACCATTGTATTTCATTGTTTTTTTATACTGTGCGTTTGTAATAGAAAAATCAATATACGGTTGCCCCACATTAAATTTCATTTTTCTATTCATTTCAATTTTTTTTATTAAACCTATATAAGTTGAAAATAACACGAAATAAAATAATATAAAAAATTAAATAAAAAAATAACAGTTTTTTAATGTTTCAAACATGTTTTTACTTTTCAATGATACAGTTTATTTCACATTATCTTGACCCAATTTTTTTTTATTATATTTTTGATGTAGTAGAATTAGGAATTTTATAACTGTAGATATATTCAACTGAAAATTCTTTAGGTAAATTTGTTTGTGAATGAGTTTATGCTAGTTTAGAAGTAAAAAATGGGTATTTTCGTCAATTTGATTCACGATTCCTTAGGCGGAATTTTTTTATTTTCTTGGCGCCTATACTTTGCGACCGATATGTGGTATATTTTCAGGCACGTCACCGCGGGCTGAGAAACTCTCTCAGCCGTCGGCTGAGGTATAGTAACCCCATATATATATATATATATATATATATATATATATATATATATATATATATATATATATATATATATATATATATATATATATATATATATATGGGGTTACTGTACCTCAGCCGCCAGCTGAGGCGGTTTCTCAGCCGGCGGGACGTGTCAACATAATAGCTACACATTTGTTAAAAAATTTGGCGAGAAAAAAACCAAAAATCCCGCTCGAATAAGCCATCGCTCACTTCAACAATTGATTTGACTAAAATACCGTCCATTGCAACTTTTTACTGAATGTGAAACCGCTCCTTCTAAAAAAATTACAAATCTGAAATTTTTAGTTTATCAATCCGAAAAATGTAGTGTCATTAATTCTTAAACTTTCAGAGCAGTTGCGTTCAAAAATTTGTTTTTTTAAAATAAAGATCTGATCAAGATGATGCCCAAGAGATCATCTGCGGAAAAAAGTAAAGGGGAAACCTAGAAAACCTATTTTTTTTGGGTTCTGTAACCCTTAGTAGTTTGATTTTTTCAGTTGTGCTTTTCAATTTTTTGTTTTTAAACATCGATTCAAAAGTGACTTGCACTGATTTTTTGATTTACTTTTGAATTTTAATTGCAAAGAATAAAATAATACTGAATTTTTTCGGGAAAATTTTAATTTTTCTAAAATTATTTAAGAATCTTGGTTTTTAAAAAATAACTATTTATTTTTTTATCTTTAAAGCTTGCGACCTTGGTCACAATTAAGAGTAAAAGAGTTATCTTTTTTTGTTTTAATTTTTTAACACGGCGACCAAGGTCAGAGTATTTTTTTATTCCATTTTATCGACTTGGGTCGCAGTTTTTTATATTAGCATAATAGGCTACTATGACCTTGGTTATATTACTGCGACTTTGGTTACTACGACTTGGGTCACAGTATCCTATTAAGTTAGCTTAGTAGAACAGACTGCGCCCCAGGCCCCAATAAAGAGAGAAGGGTCGGCAATATTGCGACATCAGTCGCAATGTTTTAATAAAATAATCTTAAAAACTAAACGGACGTTAATAAAAATAAAAAATATTTTATTCACAGACTGCGACCAAGGTCCTCATTAGTTAATTAATTGGTTAATTAGAAAAATGCGACCACTGTCACAGTGTAATTTAATAGGGCGATCTTGGTCACGGTATATTATAATTTATTATCTACTGTTGCGATCAAGGTCGCAGTCCTATATCTCTTTCAAATTTATTTAAAATTACTATGATCGTGATGTTATTTTTAAATTTTGTACTTATATTGTTAATATTTCTACATCTACAGGTAAGCAAGAGCTGAAGGTTCGTCCTATGAGATCGAGCCTAAAGCCTATAGGCGAATACATCAGAAAATTTAAAAAGCATATTCTAGAAGATTTTATCAATGCGATAAAGGAGACCCCGTTTGGTGTAATTTTCATGGCCTTCTACAATGAGTGACAAAGGTATGAAACCAAACATAAGTGTACTAAAAATTGTAGACCAGTATGATAGGAAATTAAGAACCTTTCTAATTTGGGGCAAACAAATTAATTTAACAGTAGAGGATATTGCCCTGACGTTTGGCCTCCCTATCAATGGGACAGATTTTATTATGATAAGACCTGTACACTGAAGGACAGAGGGTAATAAAACACTATTTTTTCAATATAAAGAAGATCACGAAAGTATCTATTGAAGAAATTTTGGATGATCTCCTGGTCAAGAAAAGAAGACTGAATTATATGTGACAAAGAATGAACAGCTTGAGCAGCACGTGACTTTAAATAAAATTATAAGAGACAAATAAAGACTTGCAATTCAAGACTTCACAACACTAATCATCTTGTATATGTCGGCCACTCTATTCTTTTCTAACAGTAAATGCACGGTGCTGTGGTATATAGTGGAGCAAATTGCTAATATTCAGCTGATGAAGATTATATGCTGGGCTAAAACTGTTTAGCAATTCCTGATTGAGTCAATGGACATCTTCAGACACACCACTTTTGAGCTGCAAGGATACTCCATGCAAATTATTGTAAGTACGGATTATATAGTTGGTAAATTTATTGAAAATTACTTATATATTGACACTGTTCATATAAACTAATATACTAATACATATTACAGTATTAGCTATGTGAAAGGGCTATTATTTTTCAGTCGAGGAATGATTTGGAGGATAAAACCCCACGGGCAGTAAAATGGGAGCTCCAAAATATTAGCAGAGCCCTGATTGAAATTGATCTTAATGATGCTGAAGAAGATAAGGTGAGTTTTTAATAGTTAGCAACCATAGACTCTTCACTAGTTTTTTATAGATTTATTTTTAAATTTAATGTCAGTGGTCAAAGTCGCAGTTCCTCTGCTAAAATTTTATTGGACTGCGACCAAAGTCACAAACCCTTCCATTATGTTATAAGTGAACTGTGACCATGATCGCAGTTCTTTTATTTCTTAGATTTTGACTGCATCTGAGGTCGCAGTATCTGAGACAGCACGAATTTAGTATGAAATTCGTTCTGTGACTATGGTCGCAATACTGATTATTTGGCTCATATTTAAAATTTAAGACTGCGACCATGGTCGCAGTATGTTTGATAGCCATCTAATACAAGTTTCATTTTGCTGTGATATAAGTAGCATAACTAACAGGTTAAGTTTATTTTGATGTTTGTTTAACATGATTTTCAGATTTTTAAGCAAATGGCCAACATTTCGAACGATGAAAAAATTATGATTGACTACCTTCTGAAGATGATGAAGAAGAAGAAGATGAATGAGAGAAAAAAGAGATAAATATTGAAGGCAACATCCTAGAGGAAACTGATCGAGAACCTGTCAAAATAGTTGAGGAGACAACGGGGGAATAAGAACCAACTGTTGCAGGTTATTTGCCAGCACCACGGGATGAACATGCTGAAGAACTAAAAATTTTGAGGAATGAAAATAAATACTTGAAGGCATATGTTGTTGAGCTAGAAAGAAAAATTAAAAAAATGGAGGATGAAAAAGCTTATAAGGCTGAATTAAAGAAAAAGAGAAGAGAGAAAAAAGAAAATTAGAAAAGTAGTAACAAAAAATAAATGTGAAGGAGAAAGAAGAAGAGCTGCTGAAAACAACCACTACTGCGAAGGAGGAGGAGGAGAAGAGGAACAAAGAGAGGAGGAGCAAGAGAAGGAGAATAGGAGGAAGAAAGAGGAGGAGAATAGGAGGAAGAAAGAGGAGGAGAAGATGAGGCAGTTGTAGGAGGAGGAGGAGAAAAATAGAACAATTTAAGAAGAGGAGAAGAGGAGGATGGAGCAGGAGAAGAAGGAAAAGAAGAGGATGGAAGAAGAGGAGAGAAGGAGGAAGGAGGAAGAGGAGAAGTAGAAGAGGAGAAAGAAAGAAGCAGAGCAGAAGAGGAAAAATAAGGAGGAGAAGAAGCAAAAGAGGATGAGGGAGAAAATGGAGAAGCAGGCAGAAGAGAAGAAGAAAAAAGAAAAGAAAGATTTCAAGCGATCTAAATTTGAAGTAAGTATTGCTGGGGAACATTTCCCAATTTTTACTTTAAATTTAACTCAACAGATCCTTGATATCCAAAAGACAAAGCTTCTGATGGAAAAAAATCAAGAACATACTCCGGTTAAGAAGGAAGCGTAAAAAGAAAAAGTTTTGGATTACTCTAAAGGATCGATAGAAAGGGGAGTCAAAGAATGCAAGCGCACTGAGATCACGATGATTCCAATTTCATTTATCCAAAAAAGAAGAAAAACTATTGAAGATCCTCTTCCACAGCCTGCGGCTCAGATTTCTGCCCCCGATTTCGGTAAGGCAAAGAAGGCCGACACTCAGCCGAAACTAGGGAATTGAATGAATCCACTGCCTACAGAATTCTGCAGCCACAACAACAATTCCTCATCAAAAATTTCTTAGATAAAGCCAGATCTGAGTAATTTTTTATTTTATTTAAATTTACATCAAATATAAGTTATTATATTATCACAATTTCATTATAAACTCTTTTTTATTTTTTTTGCAGTGCTATTGCATATCAGGATCCTGATAACGAAATAAGAGTTGTCAAAAAGGACATAGAGGATCTGATGCTCAGTAGAGATTTAGATGCTAATATCATTCATTTCTACATGAAGCATCTAGAGAAAAAAAGTTGATTAGAAAGCCTATTCTTTCGAAGCGAAGATCTGGTAAATATCTATTTTCTCTTTTATATTTAATTAAAATATTACTTATTTATTTAATGTAGTAATTTATAATTTTAATGGTTAAAAATCTACTAGTCACATTTACTATTGATAAGGCCTAATGAGTTGAATGCGACTTGGGTCACCGTAGCTAATTAATACTAAAAATTAAAGCTGACTAATGATGAATGCGACCAAAGTCGCAGCCAAAATATTCAGTAACAGTAACAACACAGCGACCTTGGTCGCAGTCAAATTTCTTGACTAAATAAAACAAACTGCGACCAGTATATCAATAAAAATATACTTCGTTAAAGATTTATTGCGACCGAGATCGTAGTTAACATTAGTAAGCATCATTTTCTGCCTTAATAGGAGACCATGTTCGCAGCTCAAATAATATTGTGAGAAAAGAGGACTGCGACCTTGGTCTCAGTGTTGATTTTCATATAATGTTTGATATTGTTTTGTATTTTATTACTAAATCTTTAATGTTTGAACTGTTTTGGTTTTGACAGCATGGTGTTATATCTGAAAATAGAGATTTGGAAGATTTTTTCATCAAGCATTTGTTGAAAAATTAGACAAGAGATGTTTATTATATGTTATTCTCGATCAATCACAAACACAGTGTCAAGGAAGCTGGATTGCACTGGACCTTATTGGTATTAGATTGCCATACACAAAAGTGAATTTTTTTTTATAACTCTTTGGTTCCAGTGGATAAATCAAGTAATATATTAAGGCTGTATCAAACAGATGGCCATAGCAATGCTGAGTTAAATTTAATCTTGTAATTTCTGAATATTTTCTTTTAATTGCATTAATATTGATTTTATTTTTCTATTGACAATGCAGAAAGAAAGATTGTTACAGATTTTTGAAATTGATTTCAATAAAAGGTTGTAAAAAACTTATATAAAATATGCAAGATATCTCCAACAGGCAAACATGTCTATATTTCTTGTGACAATTACATAAGATATTTTCTTGGTGATTTAGGTAAAAACTTTAATTTCATATAATTTTTCCCTGAAAATTTCAGTGTTGATTGCGCTGTATATGTAATGCAAGTACATTAAAAGTATAGCATTTGATACTCTATCAGTATTTGATACTGTGACGGCGACCGATGTACAGAGACTGAGAAGCGAGCTTGCATACATGTTACTCACAGACAAAGAGAAAAATTGGGATGAAAAAACAGAAACAATAAGAAGGATAATATTTGAAGATTGAAATTTGACAAAAATTTTTTATTTCAATATTGTTAGTTCATTCATATTAATTTTTTGTATTATAAATGTATTCTCTTTGTAAAGCATATCTGTTGGATATATTAATGTAATTTATATACATTTTTATTCATGTGTGATAAAGTCCATTGAGATTCCACTGGAAAAAATTATATAAATATAAGAGATTCAGTGACTTAGGTCGTAGTGATATTAAATACAATAATGAGTTCCGAAACCGTATTGTGATGAAAGTCACATTCATAATCAGGGAGGCTGTATCGAATTATTTTGAACACGACCTTGGTCGCAGCCAAAATATTCAGTAATAATAATAACACAGCGATCTTGGTCGAAGTCAAATTTCTTGACTGAATAAAACAAAGTGCGACCCGTATATCAATAAAAATCTACTTCGTTAAAGATTTATTGCGACCCAAATCACTGTCAACATTAGTAAGCATCATTTTTTGCCTTAAGAGGCGACTACGACCATGTTCGGAGTTCAAATAATATTGTGAGAAATGAGAACTGCGACCTTGGTCTCAGTTTTGATTTTCAAATAATATTTGATATTTTTTTGTATTTTATTACTAAATCTTTAATATTTATAATTTTTGATATTTTTTACTGTAAGTAAATAAATCCGATTCTAGGTTGCACTGCGATCATAGTTGCACTGCCCAATTGGGATCTACAATGTTTTCATATACATAATGATATATGTTTTAAATTTTATTAAAATAATTAATTTAACGAAAAGTAAAATTATCGTCACGGCCTTTTTCTATCGTAAGAAACAAAAATAATAATAGTCTTGCCATCTTCATAGCAAAAAAATAATTGCATCTCATAATATATAATTTTTAACCGGTTTTTGAAAACTAAACAGTCACCTGAAAAGTATACACTTTTATAAAAGATAGATAATAAATTTAAGCCATGTTCACGTCATTTGAGAGTATAAACCTTTTGGAATTCTTGGAAGTATTATATATTAAGGGCGTCCTTTTAAAGGAAAATAAACAGACGGAATTACATTACTGAAATTCGTTTCTGACAAATTCTAAAAAAAAATTAAAAATGTCTCCTCCACCATCTTCCCCTGAAAGAAGCCATTCATCTAATGATGATTGGGAAATAGTTTGATACATTCCCTCACTACGGGTCAGAGGATTAGTTTGATACAAACGACCTGTTCTGGGAGCTCATGGATGAAATAAAATACGCTGTGAAGAGGAAGAAAGCGAAGATGAGAGTGACGTAATGAAGACGAAGAGGAGGAAAGCGATACGGAAGACGAAGACCTTCATAATATAGATGACGAAGATGATTATTATGATGACGAGGACGACTAGATTAATCTTTTAAATATGTAGTTTATTCTTTTTAGGCAATTTATGCCTTTTTTTTGAATGTTAATTATGTAAATAAATATTTTTTCTAGTTTTAATATTACTGGTCTCACTTTTCACTCTTTTAATTTTATGTTTGTGGGAACATGAAACTACAGTAGCAAATTTTTATGGACTATGTCAAACTTTTTCACTATTTTTAAGACTAACTATGATCAAGATAGCATGTAGTGGCCTAACAACACGACAATGTGATCTAATCACAAAAATATTATAATTTATATCAAAATGGGATACACTGCGACTAATGTCACAGTCACAAAATGGTAATATCAACGACTGCAGTTGCTGATGTAAATAGCTATTTAAGAGTATAAGCATAATTGAGATCAAGGTCGCAGTGTGCATTATAAAGGTCTAAATTTCACAATATATAATTTAATTATAACCATTTTTTAACATATTAAACTAGTAACATAATTAAAAATCTTAATATAATAATTCATACAGAACAAAAGAAGTAAACAATCCAAAAATATAGTGAAATATGAACTACGGCGCTGGTCGCTATTCTGAAACTACTGTTTGATAAAATTGATGATTGCGACCAAAGTCGCAGTCAAAAGAAATAATAAAAGTTCTATTAACTCAAAAAATATGCATACAGTGAACACAGTCTTTTGACTGGTAGCATAATTCATATAGAATAAGATAATCAAACAATCCAAAAGATATAGTGAAATATTAACAGCAACGCTGGTCGCAGTTCTGAAACTACACGCATTTGATAAAACTGATGATTGCGACCAAGTCGCAGTCAAAAGAAATAATAAAGGTTCCGTTAACTCAAGAAATATGCATACAACGACCTCAAAAAATATTCAATTAGCTATGACATTCTGTACGAATACGCTAACATTGTCGCAGTAGATTTTAAAATAAATTTCCATTGCATTTAAATTTTATTATATTACATTGGAAGAAGAGATGGGAAACACTTGAAAGCAATAATAGTACCTGTACTGTGACCCAGGTCGCAGTATAATGAATTATCTTTTCCATTAATAATATGACCATGGCCGCAGATGATGCCTGAAGATGTATAAGTAAAAACTTTATTCGTTTTAGGTAGTCGCAACATAAAACTACTTCTTCTGTAAGTAAAAAAAACATAAATGTTTGAAACACTAAACATAAAAATAAATTCTATAACAGGTTTAATCTCACACCAATAATGGACAACCAGTCCTGTAATGACCCAACTATTGATAATTTTCACACTTTCGATACTTGACTTTCTTCTGTAATAGAGAATCTTCAAAACCAGATTTAGCCTGGATACAGCTTTAGGCCTCCCTTTTATTGGTACAGGACCAGTTTGATCGGTAATGTAAATTCTTCACCATCTCGCAAAACACAACTGATCCACTGGAACCAATATTATTTCAGATTATGATGATTGATCATCTTCTGTCCTAGATTTGTATTCATTACTGGTTTCTGTAGCAAAACTTTCCAGCACAGCATCGAACTTTGAAAGATGGATATCCGAATCAGACACCATTTCAAGAATTGTATTAAATTTGGATCACAATATTCACAATCTAGCAGTCCCTTGTGTGCCTTGATTGAGAAAAGGTCTAATGCCATTTTCAATTGTAATATTCTTGTAACGGGTATCCAACCTTCATCTCTGTAGTATATAGGATTCTGGTATATGCGTAACATGACTGCACCTCAAAATACACAAAATATATCTATAAAGGATACCCTTTGTTTCGAATAATGCACAACTATAAGACACTTAAGTTCACCAGAATTCTCATAACTGACCTTTTCCAAGTGTTTTTTGATTTTGAAAATTCACCAACCAAATATTTTGCTCCAAGGCTATTATGTTTCAACTTTTTTGAAAAGAGTGTCATTACAACTGCCCATTCCTTTTGGAACAACTGAAAAATCTCCATGGTATACAACTTTAAAACTTATATCATATGGATTCGATGTACAACTGGACAAAGAATTCAAAACCCGAAAGTCTTGTTGAATTTTAGAGCTACGACGGGCAGTGATAGCTTTATTGTATTGGTGGATAAACTCAGCTAGTTTTGTGTTGCAGTCACAAAACCATCAAAGAAGGAATTAATACTCTCAGACCTTTGACTGGTTGTCATTCCAGCACAGAAAATATCTTTTAGATAAGCACTAATCCAGTATCCACGCAATCTATACATCTTCAACAACCGTCTTCTTCTTCTTCTATATGATATTTTTCCTTCATCAATCTCCATCGTTCCTCGCATGTGCTTAAATCACGGGAGGTATACCACAGATGGAAATCAAAGACAAAATCTTTCCCATACTTATTCATCAGTGGGATTTGTTGCTCGGCAATATATTTTCTTACATGCCAAAAATAATAACAGTGCCGAGTAGTTGGAAATAACATCTTAATGATATTACCTATCTGGGCATCCAGATCAGTAATAATCACTTTTGATGCAACTCTGTGCATGCATTTAAGCCATTTATTGAATAGTCAAATAATTGTATCCCTTTGCTCGTCCGCAACTAATGCACAACCAAACAAAATTAATTGTCGATGATGATTCACTCCAGTGAATGGAGCAAATGACAGGTTCAAGTGATTAGTCCTCTATGTTATATCAAAAATAATCACATCACAAAAACTTAAATATATGAGAAAATTGCTCTTCCATCAACCCAAAAAATACTTTTAAGTGTGCCCGCATTATCAACTTCACTTGTAAAGAAAAAATCTGGATCAGACTCAGCTTTTTCTTTAAAATATTTAATGATTAAAATAAACTCATGGCCAATGTTATTTCTACGGTGTCGAATAAAATTAATAACTTGTTGCAGGCTTACTTCTTTACAACCTTCTCCATGGTTCATTGCATTAACAACACGAGAAATATTTGAAGGACGAATTCTTACACATCAACCAAATGGGTCATAATGCTTCTGCTAATCATTGATCGATGAGCCTGGTGAGAGTAAAAATAATGGACCTTATTCGGGCTTGGTAAATCATGTGAATGAGAATTAATAAACTTAGTGACAACCCAAAATCTTCGGTGTGATAATAAATGAAAATGTATATGCATCTCAGCAGGACACTCAACTCTAGTGTCGATTCGACGGTTGACTGTAAGCCCATCTTGTTTTTTATCACACAATTTCTTCACACCCTCATTGTTGCAATAAAATTTTCTACAAATAACTTCATGAGGAGGCCTACGTAACTTATCTATTCCTTTTCTTCTCACACCAAAACCTCTGTTCATTGCATAAGTATTGTAGAAGTTGTATGCTTCATCGTCTGTGAAAAATTATTGTCCTAAAAGAATAACTAAGCTTCCAAACATTTCTTCATGTAAATTCAGATCTTAAAAAATAAATTGTTAAACTAAATAAAAAGAAATAATTGAAAATCATACGTCTGAACTATAATAAATAAAACTGCGACTAAAGTCGCAAATGTAAAGATAGCTGTGATTATTAAATAAATGACTGCGACCGTAGTCGCACCTTTCAGGATGTTCAAATTTTTTACAAAAGAATGTGATATTTTATAATACTGTGACCTCTGTCAAAGTTCTTAATATATTAAAAGACTGCACAAAAGGTCGCATATGCAAAGTAATTACGGGCTGCAGGTAACGTCGCAGTTATATTTGAAAAAATTGTTTTAATATATACTGCGACCTTAGTGTAGTTCTTCCAATTTAGTGTATATGAGGAAAAATAGGTAACTGAAAATAAAAAGAACTAATTGAAAATCACACATCTGAACTATAATAAATAAAACTGTAACTAATGTCGCAGTTCTAATGAAAGCTGTGACTATTGAAAAAATTGTTTTAATATATATTGCGATCTTAGTCGCAATTTTACAATTTAGTGTATATGAGAAAAACATGTATTTTCAAATTAAATAACTGCGATCGAGATCACAGTTAACAAAACTGTGCAATTGTTAACTGAAAAAGATGACTATGATAAAGTGATTATTGTTTTGAAAAACGTAATTTAGGTCGCAGTTCCATCTATGTTACCAAAGATTTTTTACATATAAGAAGTTGCAGGAAAAATTAAAAAAAAAGGATAAAATGAAAACCTCTTAATTAGCATTCAAAGATCTCAACCTTTCAAGATTTTCAATATTATATGACGAAGTTGAACACGATGATATATGGTTCATATTTAGATCGAGAGAAAGAGATCGAAGACGACAGCGACTTGAATTAGCAGATGTATTCTAATCGGCGGTCGACATTAAAACAGAAAAGAAGATTTAGGTCTGCAAAGTAAAAAAAAGAAAAAAACCTGATGGAGATACCGATTTTTTTAGAAAAGTTTTCTGAGAGTAAAACTCAAACCTAGATCTGACAAAGCGCGAAAAAAGAAATAAGAAAAAATAATAACAAACAATAGTGGGATAACTATCTTTTACTACGGGACATTTAGTAATTTCACTTGTTCCAATAGGCGGGCCGCATTATTGGTGTGGCTAATAATGTGTCACGTCACCGCAGGCTGAGAGGGACTCTCAACTATCGGCTGATATACATATTTCTGTATATATATATATATATATATATATATATATATATATATATATATATATATATATATATATAAACTCCTCATTGGATCAGTATTCTAATTTGATATGCTTCTTTTATTAGATTCCCAATTAAGTTGGTAATGTAATTCAATTGGTTTACATTTTAATTATATTTTAATGTTAGTTTTATATAGATCTATTTTACTTTTTCTTCTTATCCTTTTAAATTTAATGAATATCTATCTTTTTTGTTTTACCTCTTATCATCATAATATAATTAGAACTCCTAAAGTTTTCTATAATACAATTTCAATCTAATAAGTAGCCAATTAGAAATTGGACAATTAATTTAAAATAATTTAAGCTAGTAGGAATCAATTAAAAGTTTCAAATATAATATATAAGTATTACTCTTGTAATTAATTATTTTCTATCTTAATTTTATCATTTTATATAAATTAGAAATCCTATTTTTAATATTAGGTTTAATATAATTTTGAATCAAATAAGATCTCAATTAATAATTAAATCTTAATTTAAAATTTTCTATCATCATTACTACTGCTAATACTACTATCATTAGAGGTGTAAACGGTTTAGATAAAGAGCGAATATAGTATTACCATATTTTCTTTTTTTTTTTTAGGAATATTTCACTACAACAACCTATTTTGCTTCATAAGGAAAAAAACTCAGCGTCATAACTTGATTCGCTACAGCCTCATCCACTTAAGCAATAATTGATTCCTCCCAACCACCATTTATTTATATATTTTTATTTTTTATTTTATCCTTTTCATTGCCCCCGACGTTGCTCTCCTCTCAACCTTGACCCTGACGCAGAGTAATTCGCGAGTCACCCTTTTTGTAGATCTCATTTTTTTCATGCTCGCGATGAATTTTGTTCGTTTAGATCTATAAAGCATTAGAGATTTTCGATGTCAGTGGATGAGGGGTCTGTATGATGGAGATGTTGATATCAGGATTGCAACTCATGATCGCAGTCATCTGTGAGAATTGACTTAGAAATAGAGCATTTTGTGGACTGCGATCATTGATGCAGTCTTCACAAAAACTAAAAAAATAGGACATTTTTTGAGAACTATGACCATAATCGCAACCTTATTTTAGGACTGCAACCATGGCCACAGTCCTCATAAATACACAATATAGGATATTTTTGTGAATATTGTAATCATTATCACACTCCTAATAAAGTGGACTACGATCATGATCGCAGTCATATAAAGACTCAGATACATGACATTTTTGTGAGAACTATGATCATGATTACAGTTCTCATTAATATTGTATTTTATGAGGATTGCAATCATGATCATAATCCTCAGAAACAGGGCTGCAATCATTTTGTGAGAACTGCGATCATAGTTCCAGTCCTCAGAAATAAGACATTTTTGTGAGAACTATGATCATAGTCACAGTCCTATAAACTGAATTGTTTTGTGAGGACTGTGACCATGATCCAGTCCTATTTTAGAACTACGATCATGGTCGCAATCCCATAAAGACTCAAATATAGGACATTTTGTGAATACTGCGATTATGGTCGCACTCCTAATAAAGAGAAAAGCGATCATGATCGCAATCATATAAAGACTAAGAAACATGACATTTTTGTGAGGACTGTGATCATGATCACAGTTCTCATTAATAGTGCATTTTATGAGGGCTACGATCATGATCACAATGCTCAGAAATAGGGCTGTGATCATTTTGTGGGGCTGTGATCATAGTCGTGGTCCACAAAAATAATGTATTTTTGTGAAGATTGCGATAATAGTCGCAGTCTTCTATACTTTGATTATTTTATAAAACTGTGATCATAGTCGCAGTTCTAAAAAATAGGGCATTCAAAGCGGACTATTTTTTGAAGCGATTACTTAGGGGCATTTCGTCTTTCCCCATTGATGAACGCTTCAGTCTTAACACGTGAGCGCAAATCCTTACTTTTGAAAAGGAGGTGGCTGAAGCGAACAAAATAATGAAGCTGAGTTTTTTA
Source organism: Agave tequilana (assembly GCA_038442645.1). NCBI lineage: Eukaryota > Viridiplantae > Streptophyta > Magnoliopsida > Asparagales > Asparagaceae > Agave > Agave tequilana. The sequence continues at coordinate 143,835 of JAVJIF010009298.1, read as the reverse complement.
ATTACGATTCGACATAGGAGAGTGTAGCAAAATGCCTCTTATTTTTATTAAGCAAATACGCCTATAAATGTAGATAATGTCTAGTATCCATATTTGATTAAAACAAATCAAATTCATATCAAATAATACAAATACTAGTCAAATAATATTGAATATATTTAATAATTTCACATTCAAGATGAGTTCAACTTTATTTTAGACCTTTATTATGGTAAGCTTAGGAGAAATATCCATGAAATCTCATAGTTTTTTATCTTATACAAATTGTGAACACATAAAAAATAAACATATAATTTTAAGAAAAATTTTGCTACAACCACCAACTTTCTTTCATAATTAGGAAAAAAACTCACTCTCTATTTTTATTTGCTACAACCTCATTTACGTCAGCATAAATTGATTCCTCCTAATCATCACTTCTTTATATATTTTTATTCCTCTTTTATCCTTCTTTATCGACCCTGACGTTACTCTCCCCTCAGCCCTACTCCGACACAAAGTAATTCGCGAATTGACCTGCACTGTTAGATCGTTGTGGGGTTAGAAGGGGGGCGAGGAGCCCCCTTCTCAGGGGTCTCACGGGGCGGAGTCTCCGGACCAATTTTTTTGGTGATCGACCTTCTGCAAATCTCGTTTGTTCGTGCACGCGATGAGTTTTATTTCTGTTTGTGATCAATGTGATTTTTAGATCTAAAAAGTATTGGACATTATTCGGTGTCAGTGAATGGGTCTGATGATGATGGCGAGCTGATATGAGGACTGCGACTCATAACTTTAGTCTTCTGTGAGGACTGAAACTATGATCACACTCCTTTTATTAATTGAAAATTAAGACATTTTGGAAGGACTGCGATCATTGTCGTAATTCCAATATAGCTGAAAAATTATGTTTTTGTGAGGACTGCGATCATGATCACAATCCTAATAAAGACTAAAAATAAAACATTTTTGTGAGGACTGTGATCATGGTTGCAGTCCTATAAAGACTCAAAAATATATCATTTTTGTGAGGATTGCGATCAGGCTCGTAGTCCTAATAAAAAGGACTGCGATTATAAACTTAAAAATATGACATTTTTGGGAGAACTACGATCTTGATCGTAGTCCTAATAAAGACTCAGAAATCAGGCATTTTTGGTGAGAATTGCGATTATGGTCGCAATCCTCTCTATACCAGCAGTCTACATTTCCAAAGAGGTCCGTTTTTTCGAAGCGATTATTAAAGAGCATTTGCATCTTTTGTCGCTGAGAGCGCTTCTGCGCTTAACATGTGGACGCACCTGATTGATTTAAAAAAGGAGGAGGCTATAGTGAATTACATTATGAAGTTGAGTTTTTTTTCTTAATTACGGTTTGACATAGGGGGCTGTAGCGATTCTCTCTAATTTAAAATATATGAATGTGGTTATTTAGATATTTTGGATAGTTCATCACTATCGGTATTCATATCCATATTTTAAATGAAGTGAATACAGAGATAAAGATAAAAATGTATTATTTGTCATCTATCCTCTTATCCTTCAAAATCATATTTAAATATCTCGCACTTTGGATGAGCAGATGTGAAACGGAGACCCTGTGGTGTGGTTGATTAGTGATAAATGTAAATTTCGTAATATTTCACCAAAAATATAATCTTCGGTAGAAAAGAATCTAAAACTAGCAATGCTAAAAGATGAATTTTAACAATATTTGCAATTATAATGTAGATATTTCTAGTCTTGACAAATCCAATTACAATATTCAGTTAAAGTTCGTAGTAGTTTTATGATCAATATTAAGATCAGAAAGATCACAAGTGTTACAGAATCACATAACTCTCACAATATTAGTGGACAATATGAAATATTAATAATACTTTAGAGATAAAATTTGCGATGTAATCTAACTAATAATCTGATACTGAGTTAAAATTACCTGCTGAGAAGCTCCTTCTTAAATCACTGATGTGTTGTTGATCTTTAGTTGCTTAGCTGGCACCGACTTTGTTCTTTGATCTGCTATTGATGTGCTCGATGTTATTGTTGAAGGTACTTTGTGAGGCTCGGCACTACATGTGCAAGCAGTTGCACAGTTTGAAGTTCTGGAGTGACTGAACCCTACGACAAGGGAGAAAAAAAAAACAACCTCAAATTGTAACAAGAATGAGGCGCAGGCTTGGCTTGCGCTAGTCTCGCTGGTGATGCTCGGGCACAACGCTCTGGCGCTGATGATGAGGGAGAGAGAGAGGAAGAAGAAAGTTTGGGTTACCGGTGCTGTGTGTGAGGTGAAGAAAAAGAGGAGGGATTGGTAGGTGATGGTCGTTGGTGTCGTGGTAAGAGAGAGAGAGTTGGAGATTTGATGGGTATTTTTTGGTTGCTGTCACTGGTTGGCTGCAGGGAGAAGAAAAAAAGGAAGAAAGAAAAAAGGGGAGGTGGGGCCACAATGAAAAGAGAAACAAAGAGAGAGAAAGAGGAAGCAGAGCTTGGACTTAGACTTTGTTTTTTATTTTTTTTTTGTAATTTCTGAATAAAAAGGAAATGGGAGAGTAATTTGTGTTGTGGAGAAGATAAGATTGAGAAATGGGAAAAAAATTTTGGATTATCGTTTCACATTCAAAATCCGGGAGAATTGAATTTCACACTTGAACTTATAAAAAGTGATTTCATTTCAAAAACTCAGATTTTTCTTTAATCAAACTTCATTTCTACAACTCTTATTTACTTTTGCCTTTATAGGCTTGCAAAACTGTCACTCTTCCCATACAACCATATGAGACTAGATAAGATAAAACAAAACTACTAAATAAAATAAAAATGCGAGTAACAACCAAGTTCGAGGTGGAGAAATTCGACGGGAAGCCTAACTTCTTATTGTGGAAGATGCGAGTAACATCGTTACTCGTGAAGGAAGGGCACATACAGGTCCTGCTTGGTATTGAGAAGAAGCCATTGAAAATGAATATTGATGAGTGGAACAATATCGACTTTTGCGCAAAGACGACAATCATACTTTACCTATTAGATGAGATTCTCTGCAACATCATGAACGAGAAGACAACTATTAGTCTTTGGATTAGGCTGAAAAGTCTTTACATAATGAAGAGTTTATCGAATAAGCTCTTCATTAAGAAGTAGTTATACAGCCTTCGGATGAAGGAAGGTTGATTGTGAAAAAATAGAGAAGTTAGAAAGATGTTATTTGAGAGTGCAGTGTTCTGCGATTTCTCGCAATGTAACCGTGGTAGCAAGGGCTATATGGGTGGAATCCACAAGGATGAATGCGATGGAAGATTTTCAGTACGATTCTTCTCTGTTCGATAAACCAAAAAGAAAAAGGACCAGAAAGGAAAGATTTTGTTTTGTTTTAAGAGATGATTAAAAAGAGATTTGTTTGTTCTTTTTCAGATATAACAAAAGTTCACAACTTACTAATCATGTACCACAACTAACATATTAATATTCAATAAATAAAGTCTTCACTTTGAACCCTAAACAGTATAATCCACCACAAGAGTTATGCAAGATACATAAGATGGAAACGAAATCTTATTTGAAATAACACTAATCAAAGTTTAATATTAAACTATCAAAACATCTAATCAAGCATAGGAAAGAAAAATAATTGAAAAGTGCTTGCAAATAATTAACCTAAGTTACTTATCCTCATGTGCCTTCAAGAACACTCGCTTTCGAAAGGCTTGAGGTAGGCATGCATTTCATACAATCGAGTTTGTCTATTGAGACATTAGATGTTAATGATGGTGATAGGTTAGCAAGCAATGCAAAAAAATTAGCTACTCATGATTGCAAGTAAACTAGGCATGTTTAATTATAAAGTGCATAAAGAAATAAGCCAGTAAAATAAAACAAGAGAGATGAGAGAAAAAAATGAAACCTTTGTATTGAATTGTCACACTTTAAGTACAATCTCTCCTTCTTCCTCACAAAATCACTTTTGATCTAGAAATCTAGAAAATAAAAACTAAATTCTGAAGAGAGAGAAAACTAAAGAAAATCCTAAGCTTTGATCTCTAAGAGATTTCCTTTCTCCTCTCCTCTGCATGGGTATTTATAGGAGGAGTAGAGAGTAGACTCCCAGTTGAAGATGTACACCCAACCGCTAAAGCAGACTCCAGAAGATTGATGCGTTTTCACGACAAAAAAGGGGAGGCCAAGCAATCCTGTAGTGGATGAGGCTGTGTTTTGGGCTCTGACTTCATCTTGTCCATCCATCAGGAGATATATCCTCAAAACTTGCATTTAAATTTTTAATATTCTGATAATATCCTTTTATCCTTAACTTAGAGAACAAGTAATCAATAATTTCGAATTTATCTTAATTCTCCTCCTTATATCCAACTAAGATTACCTTTATCCCATCCCTTCCTCTAGAAACATATCTTCAGATTTTGAATTGTGGAGATGAGATATATCCTTTTCTTTCTCTTGATTTCAAATTGATTAAAATTGAAATCCAAAATTAGATAAGATTTGTAGATAAATTTGAAGCTTTCTCTATCTTTATCTTCCCATTTAAATAACTACACACCATAAATAAAAAGAGGGTTAAATAGCAAATTAAATAAAAGATAATTAGGAAAAATATGCAAATGTGATAATAATTATGCAAATATGAAATATAATCAAAGGTACACCTATTCTACAACATTTAAATGCTTTTAATAGGATTTTAAGAAACTTATTAGCTCTGGAAGTTAAGCAAGCAGAAGAAAACAAAGCTCTCCATAACTCTCTTCTCATCCATCAAGTTATGACCATGTGGCGACTATCATCATGTTTGATAAGGAAACTTTAGAGTTAGAAGCTGTCAGGCAGATGATCCAAAACAACGAGCTGATGAAGAAGACAAATTCTACAGAAGAGGCCTCAGGGCTGGTTGTCAAGGGCCAGAGGGAAGATGAAAGAGCAAAAGAGATTTAGAGGTTTCTAGCAGTTTTTATTTCTATTATTGTAGAAAACCAGGGCACATTAAATAAGAATTATATGAAATACAAAGAGATACTGAAGAAGAAGGGTGATAAGGATTCTGATGGGGCTAGTACCTGTGAAAAGTCAGATCAAGTCAGGGTTACCAATAAGCAGATAAAAATCCATGTGATGTCTTGACAGCTCATTCAGGAAAAGGTAAATACTCAAATGTTTGGTTACTTGACTCGAGGTGCATATACTAGATGTGCCCAAAAAGAGAGTAGTTCACTACATACAAGTCTTATGATAGAGGCTCTGTCCTGATGGGTAATGCCCACCGTGTGCAAGACAGTTGGCATTGGCAACATCCGTATGAGGATGTTTGATGGACAGGTTCGAACTCCCACGAACGTGCGTCATGTTTCAGATTTAAAGAAGAATCTTTTCTGGTTGGGAGCTTTGAAAGCTCAAGGGTGCAAGTTTTTTAGGTGCAGATGGAGGTATCAAAGTTACAAAAGGCTCCATGATGATTCTCAAACTAGAATGGACAACAAACTTGTACAAGATGAAAAGAAGCATTATTGTTGGTGATGCTTTAGCAGCAATAGAGAAGGAGGATACTACAAGACATTGTCACATGCGTCTTGGACACATGAGAGAGCGAGGTCTTCAAGTCCTACACAACAGAGGTGCTCTACTAGGTATCAAATACTACAAACTCAATCTTTATAAATTTTGCATCATGAGTAGACAACGTAGAGTAGCTTTTTATACATCACAACACAAGACAAAAGGGCTTGCTAGATCACGTACGGATGTGTGGGGACCTTTGCCAGTAGCATCTATCGGGGGTGCTAAGTACTATGTCGTGTTCATAGATGACTTCTTCAGAAGAGTTTGGGTATACTTCTTGAAGAAGAAATCAGAAGTATTTCAGAAGTTCAAGGAGTGAAAAATTATGGTGGAGACTCAGAAGGGGTAATAGATGAAAGTCTTGAATCCGACAATAGACGCGAGTATACCTCCATAGAATTCAAAGCTTACTTTACAGGTAAATGCATTGAACACCAGCTAAGTATTTCAGGGCGACTAGAATAGAATGGAGTACCAGAGCGCATGAATCGAACACTTACAGAGCATGCCTTCATTATCAGACTACAGGCTGACATGTCAGAAGAATTTTGGGCAGAAGCGATAATCCATGCAAGCTATCCATTAAACATGTTATCATCAATAGTCGTTGATCTTCAGATCCCAGAGGAGATATAACGAGGAGAGTCTTTGGATTATTCAACTTTAAAGATTTTTGGTTGCCCATCTTATAGTTTGGTTGATAGTCAGAAAAGAAACAAACTGGAACCTAAGTCTAAGAAGTGTAGCTTTATTGGGTTCATTAAAGGAGTCAAAGGCTCAAGACTTTGGGATCCCGAGATAAGAAGCACTTTTACCAGCAGAGATGTGATTTTTGATGAAGAATCAATATTGTAAGACAAGTCAGAGACGTAGGATAAAGTGCAAGGTGAAGCTTCAGATAGTTCAATTGACACTCAGAAAAAGGGAGTTAAGTTCTCAGATAGCCCTAAAAGGCCTGATGAGTCAGATGAGGATTCCCATGATTCAAATGGAGACAAACATGAGGCTGCTTAAGAGCAACCTACACCGTTGAGGTGGTCAGTCAGAGTTATGGTACCACCAATAAGGTATGATTGGGAAGATGATCACGTCTCATTCACATTAGTAACAAAAACAAGTGATCCTAGTAGTTATAAGGAGGCAATCGAGGCAAATGATCATGGCAAGTGGATAATAGCCATAGAATAGGAGATGGAGTCTTTGGATAGAAATCAAACATGAAAATTAGTCGATCTTCTAAAGGATTCCAAGACAATGGGTTGCAGATGAATCTTTTGCAAGAAGGATAATGAGCAGTACAAGGCAAGGTGAGTTGCCAAAGGATATGCTCAGAAGGAGGGTATTGACTACAATGAGATATTCTCTCCTGTAGTTAAGCATACTTCTATTTGAATATTGTTGGCGATGATAACTTAGGTTGATCTAGAGTTGGAGCAGATGAATGTCAAAACATCATTTTATACAGTGAGCTGGAGGACAGGATATACATGAAGCAACCTAAAGGTTACATTCAGGAAGGACAAGAAATCAAGGTATGTCTTCTAAATAAATCCTTATATAGACTTGAATAGTCTCTCAGGCAGTGATACAAACGGTTCGACTCTTTCACGATCAAGGCCAAATATAACCGTTATGAGTATAATAGTTGCGTCTATTTCAAGCAGAATGATGATATGACATATTTGTTGTTATATGTGAATGATATGTTGATTGCTAGGAGAAACAAGACACATATTGAGAAGCTTAAAGCTTAGCTAAAGAGGAAATTCAATATGAAGGATTTAGGAGAAGCCAAGAAGATCTTCGGTATGGAGAGATCACTAGAGATAGAGGCCCAGGTAGACTTTGGCTATCCTAGGAGAACTACATTCTCAAAGTGTTAGAAGGATTCAACATGGCAGAAGCAAGACCAGTCACCACTTCGTTGGCAGGTCACTTCAAATTATCCTCCAAGTAGTGTCCACAATCACCGAAAGAGGAGAAGGAGATGTCTTGAGTACTATATGGCAATGCAGTGGGATCACTCATGTATGTTATACTTTGCACTAGGCTTGACTTAGCCTATGCAGTTAGTACAATAAATCGATTCTTGTCAAATTCAGGAAAGCAACATTGAGAAGCAGTGAAGTGGGTGCTATGAACCCACATGACTGCGAGACTACGCTTGGTGTTTCGGAGATTGAAAATAGAGAAGCCGGGTATACAAGGCTATGTTGATACAGATTATGCAAGAGATTTTGATCAGTAAAGATCTATAACAAGCTATGTGTTTACAGTAGCTGAGTGCATCATCAGTTGAAAGGCAGAGTTGTAAGATACCGTTGCTCTTTCAATGACAAAGGCAGAGTACATGGCTACAGTTGAGGCATCAAAAGAAGCTCTGTGGTTGAGAGGATTGGTCGAGACTTTCAGTATCATACATGATTCAGTTCAGGTTCATTGCGACAGTAAAAGTGAAGCACATAAATGTGAAGTATGGCAAGATACGCTAATGGGTCGTAGATGACTAGGTAATCGGCTTGGTGAAGATCAGTACAAAGAAGAATCCAATAGACATGATGACGAAGATCATCTCGGTGAAGAAGTTTAGAGCATCTCTGAACTTTATCAAGATTCTCCAAAGGTAAGGTAGAGAATGAGCTCTTGGGAGAAAGCCCCGTGAAGTCACAAAAAGGGAGAGAGAGCATAATGAATGAAGCGAGGCCAATTTCTACAAAGGGATAAATGAACACAAGTCAAGGTGGAGATTGTTACTATTTTGAGTGCCTTATATTCATTAGAGAAGAATTTAGGTTCAGGTGGAGGTGTTACAAACTTCAGAGATCAAGCACGGATATGCAGAGGACCTGTGCACGTTATAACTTGACTTATCAACTGACTAATCGTCTTATGTTTGGACTAGTCGACTTATACTTTGCAGTATAGTCGACTAATATTTGTAAATAGAAAGTAAGATTCTCAGATTCTCTGAGATTAGTTGACTGATACTTTAATATAGTCGACAAATACACATTATAAGTCGACTTATACTTGAGTATAGTTGATTTATGGCGGTTCTAGCAGTTTTCTTTTCTGGTTTTGTTTCAATTCAAGTTGGATTTGAGTTTCTTTCTTTCTCTGAGACGGTGCTGATTATATTGTTTAAGTTTGGGTTGGATTAGGATCATCCTACGAACCTATATAAACCTCTTCGAGGTGGCCTTTGAAAGTAAGTTAAGTTCAAGAGATATTTTCATTATTGAGAGTTATAAGAGAGAAAATTCTTATAACTCTTGTATTTTCTTCTCTGTTTTTAATATGATTTCTCCCATCCTCGCTGTGGATGTAGGCACTCTTGCCGAATTATGTTAAATTTGGTGTTCTTCTGTTTTGTGGTAATTTGTCTCGATTGCTTGCTAATGGTAGATTTTCTACACTTCTGTTGCCGAGTCTTTAACTCGGTGTTTCTCTACTGTTGTATTGGTGTCGATCACAACATCTCGACCTCACCCTCTCCTTCTTCGCCACCTCCCTCTCTGTTTACCTCCTCGGATGTCGATCTCCTCCTTTGCCCACCTCCAACATTGACCTCGTTGTCCTCTGCGACGTCGAGCTACTCGCCGTCGACCTTGACGTCCACATCTAGCTTCTTCCCGTCGACCTTGACATCTAGCTCCTCTGTGACATCCAACTCCTTGCCGTTGTCATTGTGACATTGAGCTCGACATACTCGCCATCCTCTGTGACGTTGATATTGATGACAAGAGAGAGGCCACGAGAATGAGATGGAGGCAGGAAAGAGATGGTGGAAGAGGAGAGATTAAAAAATAATAAAAACTTATTGATCCGCGTACTTAGCCTGAGATTAGCTCATTTTTGAGTGGAAGAAATATCTTCCCTCTTCCCCTCTCTTCTGCCACATCGGCGGCCATGTTGGAGCCAGTGTGGAGAAAGAGAGCCTCTTCCTCAAAAAAGAAACATCAAAAAAGGGAAGAGCACCCCTCTTCTTCTCTTTCTTCCTCTCTCTTCAAAGAAAACAAACATGGCCTTGGTGACTGTCTTGATAGGTGACCTGCACACATTAAACTATTTATAGAACTAGATGTGTGCATGCTCCACTTTGGCACAGTGAGTCTACGAGGCAAGTGGGAGGCGAAAAGCCCAAGCGGGGTGACCTACTGTATCTATCACCAGTGCAGTCATGAGAGTCGGTTACAAGAGAGAAGGTAAAATATATAAAGTCCCATATGAAAACCCAAGACATTTTCAAAAGCTAATGAAATAGTACTAGATGATTATATTTTGATATTAATTTTAAACATGGGTAAAGGAAACCTCAGCAAATTCCTACAGAGAAGGTCTTCAAATTAAAGAACACGATTTGAGACCACCTAACAAAGGAAACAAGGCGATGATTCCCCCAGGAATTATGTCAAATGTCACGCCCCACTTCCCAAAATACACACAATTGGGTACGTAATGGGAGTCGGTGAGGTATTTTCAAAATAAACATGCTAAGACTCAGTATATTAGATCAAAACATAAGGTTTACAACTTATTCCAGCATTCAAAAGCAAGTACAATAAGGTCTTCAAAGGTTTACTTATTATAACCATAACAGAATAGAAATAAAACAATAAGAAATTCTTACAGGATGAAATGATGATAGTCTATTGGAGTTTTACAATATGCTCTAAGAACTCCTGGTCCCGCGGTGTCTCCGGATCTGGTTAGGGGTCCTGCAATTCTTGAGAAATCTCACAAACCTCCAGTAATATCCAACCAGTTCTAGGAAACTTCTGATCTATATTGCCGTCTTCAGGATGGGCAAATCCTTCATTACCTGAATCTTACTGGGATTCACCTTGATACCTTCTCCTGAAATAATATGACCCAGAAAAATCACGCTCTTAAGCTAGAACCCACATTTCATAGTTTCGCATGGAACTTCTCCTGTTGAAGGGTCCACAACACAATCCTCAAGTACTCTGCATGCTCCTCTTCATTCTTAGAATAAATCAGGATATTATCTATGAATACTACTACAAATTTATCTAAGAATGGAAAGAATACCTGATTCATCAAGTCCATAAAAATTGCTGGGGTATTGGTCACTCCAAATAGCATGACTAGGAACTCGTAATAACCATAACTAATCCTAAAGGCTATTTTCAGAATGTCCTCCTTTTTCACCTTCAGTTTATGATATCCAGAACGGAGATCCAACTTTGAGAAAACTTTAGCTCTACAAAGTTGATCGAACATGTCATCAATCCTACGCAAAGGATATTTGTTCTTGATGATGACCTTGTTCAATTCCCGATAATCAATGCACATTCTTCTGCTACCATCTTTCTTCTTCACTTACAACATCAGAGCTCCCCAAAGTGAAATACTAGGTTGAAGAATCCTTTGTCTGAGTATTCTTGCAATTATTTCTTGAACTCTGCATGTTCTACGGGTGCCATCTGATATGGTACTTAGAGATTGGGGCCGTACCTGGAAGGACATCCATAGAGAACTCTAGGACTCCGGGTAGATCTTCTGAGAACACATCTAAAAATTCATCCACCACTGGCTTCAGCATCTCGTTGGCTTCTATGATGATGCAATCTCCTTGTGCTTCTGTCTGGATGCCCTTGATTCTCTAACAAATTGAAACTTTGGTTGATGCGGAATTTAGAATATTATACTCTTGTTCTGACAAACAATTACCGCGTGATTCATGCTAAGCCATGTCATGCCCAAGATCACATCGTATCTACTAGTGTCTATCACAAACATGTCTACACTAAACTCCCTTCCATAAATCAGTACAGAACAAGATTTGCATACTCTACTAGTGGTTATAATCCCATTCCCAGTACTAATCTCCCATTGAGTGTCTATATCATTACAGGGTATAGATGCATCATAACAAAACTAGTAGATATATAGCAATGTAAAGCATCAGAATCAAATAATGATATGACTGAAAATGAATGAACCAGAATGGTACCTGCCACCACTTTCTCTGATGCCTCCGCCTCCTCTGCAGTCAGGTTGAAAGCTTGGCCTCTCCCATGACGTGCTCTTGCCCTCCTCTGGGACTGTTTGAATACCTATCGTTGTGGAGGAAGTGGAGTTCCTCTACCTGTAGGTACTGGGTTCTTCCTTGCTGCTTTTGGTATTGGAGCATTGTGGATAACACTTCTCTGCCCCTTGGATGGGTAGTTAACTATCTGATGATCTCTAGCTCCATAAATCAGGTATAGCCTGTTTGGCCTTCTGCATTGCCATCGCGTATTGATTGTGAAATGAAAGTGATAAGAACTACCGTGTAGCTTTGGGCTAACGGGTTGTGTCCACGAGGAGGAATGCGATAGAAGCTTTTTGGTGTTTGTTTTAGAAAGCAAAAAATGGTATTTGTTTTTTAGTTGAAAAGAGAATGGAGAGAAGGGAAGTGATTTAAAGAAAAACTTAAAACTTAGAGAAGGCTTTGGAAAAGGTGATCTATAAAAAATGATGAAGATTGTTTGGTTGTTTTTAATATAGAAAAAGATCTGGGCCCACTAATTTTCTACTCAACTACTTATTTATCTCAAGAACATTTTGGTGCATCACTTTTATCATGGGCAAAAACCTTTAGTTTTTTTAATGTCCAAGTAAACCAAATAAGATAATTTTGGGTTAAATCTTAAGGCCGTTCTTAACACATCATTAAAAAGAGAAAGTTAAACCATCAAGCACGAAGAAGCAAGTATGGAATAAAAACATCTTAAAGATATTTGTGTTTTGAAAATCCAAGTTTAAAAGAAAAGCATCCTCATGAGCTTTCAAGAACAAGGTTTAACTCAAGCATTATTATGATTCAAGAGAGTCACTTTCATAAAAATTAATTGAGAGAAAGGAGGTAAAAGAGATACATTAGTGAGCCCAGAAAATAAGTTTAGCTACTCATGAATAATGCAAAATAAGATATGAAAACAAAATAAGACATACCTGTGAATTGGAGAAGAAGAAGAGACGCTTTGAACTTTTATTGATGTCACTTCAATCTTCAGATTACAATCATTCTATTCCTCTCTCTCACTGGTCTTTGGACTGAACTATAAATTAGAAAAATAGAGATACAACTTCTCTATACTATCTAACAAAGAATCTAAACCCTAAAAATAAATAAGAAATTTAATTTTAGTCTTCGCTCTATGTTTCAGTACAAAACCCTGCCTTTTATAGGCAAAAACCGAGAGGGAAAGGAGTGGGGAGATAAGGGGAGCAAACGCTCCCCTTATCTCCACAAAAAGTCGCGGATCCACGGCCAGGATGTGGCCAAATGGCTACATCCTGGTGGAGATCTGGCTTGCATGGGATTTGGCTCCCTTTTGTTTGGCTTGATTCACTATTTGGCTCTGATTCTAATCTGATCTTTGGTGATTCTCAAGCTAACCGATTTGAATTCTTATAAAATCAAATTAACCGTTTTCAACCTCCCTGATCTGCCATAATCTACCCTGATCTGCCATAATCTGCCCTGATCTTCTGATTTCGAATTAATTCTAAATTAAATAATTAGAATTTGATGGGCTTTGGGCTTATTTTTCTTCCCTTTTCTTAAGCAATGGGCCTGCACTTAATAAATAAAAATAAGACTTTCTTAATAAGATTTATTAGATAATAAACATGATAATGTGACAATATATATGCAATATATGTGACCGATCACACCCCCACACTTATCTTTTGCTCGCCCTCGAGGAAAAATATCAAAACTAATCCTAATCAATTATTAGAGCACTTTCGCAGGTCACTCGATTGCACTGAGTATATGCAATAAGTCGTTAAACCTCTAGGTTACCCTTAGAGGACGAGTTTGTCTCGTGAGGGTTTTCAGTGGATTGTCCACAAAATCCATAAAGAAAAGGGAAAAAATGTTAGCATTTTCAAAAAGTATTTTGAAAAGATAGAAAATATTTGAGGTATTGTTGTAAGAATTCAAGTAATCTATACGTTATAGGAATATCAAACTTTTCATTCTTAAACTTAGTCTCTATATCATCAATCAAAGTAAGGAATTAAATTATATTTCTCATCTAGTCTATTACTTTACCCTGAGTCATATGCACCATCATGACCGTAAAGTTTGACTAAGGGTTCTTTAACATTAACTCCTATGCCTTATATATATTTATTTTTGGTGGTATTTATTCCTTAAGTCCATTAGGCTTTCTAATTTGCCCATGTAATAAGCCTTTAGTCAATGACACCCAAACCAGACAGTCTTAGGGTACCAGGTGAGAAAACACCCCTAAGGACTTAAACACTCGAGTAGACAAGGAGACGAAACCAAGGGTTTTTATTTATAAAATGTGCCCCTTTTAGGCATGAATACTTATACTTCATGAGGCATAAATACCCAGCTTAATTAGAAGATATATATATATATTTCAAACTTATCTAATAATCTTTTGCATAAATACCAAGGCTTGCTTGGGCCAAAGCACCTAGCTAGTCAATAATTAGATTTTCATATATATATTTTTCTCTTTGTTTTTTTATAAGGCATAAGAATTTTTATCTTTGAACCCTAAGTGTGTAAGTGTATAAAGTGTGCATATTTCTTCAAGGTAAAAATCAATACTAAATTACTTTCATCAATTTTCTTTCTAACCCTGAAAATCAAACAAGTTATCTTATTTTGACCAAGTATAAGAAATCCTAATTATGATTTTCTTATTCCATAAAATTGACTTAATTTCTTATAGAAAAATAAATCAAAATATTGTTCTTTTCTTTCAAAAAGTTTTTTTTTTATATATATAATTTGTCTTTGTTTTTTTTAAATTAGTCATGTTAGTCATGTTAGAGACCTCCCCCACACTTATCTCATATATTGTCCCCAATATATGAAAGAAATGTATAGATGCACGAAATAGAACGTAAAAGAGGTGCATATATTATACAAAAATATGTACAACATCATGTTTCTCTCACACCTAGATCTTTTTCGGTCTTATCCCTCTACCTTTCTTCCTATCATTCCAATGGGTCCTCTTTATAGGGCATAGTGGGGAGGCCAATTTTTTTTGTCATTTTAACTCTCTTCCTCCCCAGTCTCACCTTCTTTAAGTTTTTCTTCCTCATATTTCTACATTCATTATTCAAAATTGATTATCACCATACTTCTTAATTGAAACTTTCTCACTATAAATGCCTAGGAATTCTAACTCAGTTCTATACATCTCCTTAAAACTTAGGTCAACACTTTTCCCTAGAGGTGTGTAATTAACAAAAATATCCCCAGTTGGTTCATCCAAACACATGAGTTCTTCTTCGAAGAGGTTTTCAAAGAGTATTCAATCAGAGGTTCTTGAATTATATTCTCATGTGATATGTTATTGGTTGGCTCATTGAAAGTGAAGATATTCAAATCAAATTTCCCTTTTTAAAGGGTACTCTAAAATTAGGATCTCCGATATGTGCCTTCTCATTAAGATTATCGCATTCATTTTTAAATAATTCATTAAGAAACAGGGACTTATTCTCTATATCTTCACTTTCTTCATCACAATTACTTTCAACAAAGTTTACCTCAAATGTTTGGTCTCTTATCTTACGAGGTTATTTTTCTAGGTTGAAGACATTGACTTCTCTAGTCATGTCCCCAAAGATTAATTTCATAGACTTATTCCTATAATTGATAATAGCATTAGCAGTAGTATGGAATGGGCGCCCTAGGATAACAGGAGTTTGAGGCTTAGAATTGGACACAGGTTGTCTCAAGAACTATGAAATCAACTAGGTAGATAAACTCTTCGATCCGGATAAGCACATCATTAATTTCCCCCTTTGGAGCTTTCATAGAACGGTCAGCCAGTTAGATTGTGACTCGAGTTGGACTAAGATCGCCCAACCTGAGTTATTGATAAACTGAGAATGAAAGCAGGTTGAAACTTACTCCCAAGTCAAGAAGTGCATGACTAACCTCGGCTTATCCTATATTGCAGGTAATGGTGGGACAACCCAAGTCCTTGTACTTTATAGGGATCGGACCCGACAGTAGCTCACTAATGTTAGTGACTAAGAAGACTTTCTTGGGTACACTAGTCTTTCTCTTTTTGGTGCACATATCCTGAAGAAATTTTGTATAAGATGAGACTTGTTGGTTGGCATCAAGGAGTGGCACATTTATCTTCACTTGGTTGAAGATCTCAATTATTTTATCCATGTATGGATTCTGCTTGTTATTTTTTAGCTTATTAGGAAATGGTACTATAGGCTTGTACACCTGACTGGTTAACTTATCTATTTCAGATTCATCAAATTTGGAAGGATTGGGACCAGATGAGGTGGATGCTGGAGTGTGATTGTGCTGACTGGGATTGGATTGTGTTGACACTTAGTTATCAACTTTCTTTCCCGACCTCAATGTATGAACAACATTACATTGATTTAATGATTGATTCTCAGTCAAATGAGCTTATTCAGAATTCTTAAGATTCATAATTGGTTGACTGGGCAAGGTACCCTTTTGCCTCTCATTCTGTGGATTGGCTAATTGGCTCATTTGACCCTCTAACTTCTGTATTGTTTGCATGAGGGAATCTTGATTCTTCATGTACCTTTCTATATTTCTCTCAAAGTCAGTCATTCACCTTTCAAGCTGAGGATTCTAAAAGGAGAGCTATGGAGCTTGGTGGGGAAAATATTGTTGATAATGTGAAAAATTGTTGGGATTATTATGAGGGTTATTGGAAAGTTGGGTTGATTATTGGAAGAATTATTGAAATGATGGAAGTGGCTTGCATGATTTGACCGTGAGTGGTTATTATTTTGTTAGCTCCATAAGAAATTTGGGTGATTTCTTCAGCCAGAATTATACTTTGGTGCGTAAGGATCATTGTATGGCCTTGAAAAGGCTGCATCATCGGTTTTGAAAAGTATTGTTGAGCTTGAAACACGGGACACTCCTCAAACACATGATTCATGACTTGACAATAGGTACAACTGGGAGTTAAAATTTGGTTTGGGCTGACTTGATTGACTGGACTTGGTTCCTTAGTTTCTAAAGCTTCCAGTATTCTCGCTTGGTTAGCTAACTTAGCCTCGTTAGCTATGGATGATTCAATTGAATGGAGACCTCCTTTTAAAGAGATGGAGTTTGAATTCCTAGAGCTTTCACTGGTTGATTCCCATTGGATGGTCTTTTCAGTTAGATTCTCATATAAATCCCATCCTTCATTTTCATCCTTCTGCAAGAATCCACCTTGCCACATGCTTTCTAAGAGGGTCTTAGTTGAGTAGTCTAAACTGTCATAAAGAATTTGGCATTGTCATCATTTCTCTATTCCATAATGAGGACATTGGACAAGGAGGTTTTTGAAGCGTTCAAAGTACCTCCAAAATAGTTCACTAAGTTTTTACTTGAACTACATAATGTTTTTCCTAATGAGAGCGATCTTATGAATTGGATAGAATTTCTTCAAGAAGACCTTGAAGAAACCATCCCAAGATGTGATAGAGCCGGCCACTAAGCTGTATAGTCATTTCTTGGCTAAGTCCTCAAGAGCGAAAGGGATAAATCTCAACCTAATAGCATCATCTGCAAGGTGTGGGATTTTCAACATTAAGCATACTTCCTCAGATTCTCTTATAAAGAAATAAACATCTTCGGACTCTAAACCATGGAACTTAGAGAGTGTGTTGATGAACTGTTACTTAAGCTCAAAGTTGTGTTCACCAACCGATGGAAGTTGGATGCAGGATGGAAGTGAGGTTCTAATGGGATAGAACCTATCCTACAAAGATGTCGGTTGTGACATTACCGAATCTAGTCTTGGTTTGAACTTGGGTGGTGATGTGTTTCTAGTTAACCTAGATGAATTTTGGTCTCTTGACCACACTTGCATACACAAACACAATCACAAACAAGTCAACCAGTAGTCAACAAGAGCAAACAACCAAGCCTAGTCTAAGGTAACCTTGACCTAGTAACTCCTAACTGGTTGATTGTCCACAGGAGGTATAATGTAGACTTTGACCACAAGCTAATCAGCCAGGTTAGGGCAAGATTGCTGGGAGGTATCCGCGCAAAAGCAACGGGCCTAATTAAGCCAAACCACCAGCCTTTGGGGTTTCGCCCCTCAATCCCTTTTCTAAACACTGATTTGGCTGGAGTCAAATTCTAACACCTTCCATCTTAAAATAATCTCCTAGTGAGTTCGAGATGTCCTTAAGGCCAACGTCTATCAGATTTTACTTAGGCTTAGGTTGTGCATGCTTAGATATGGTTTGTGGGCTAAGAAAGGGTAATGACTTCCCCACCTTATCTTGATTTGAGTTTTACCCTTAGAATTGATTGTGCAAAGTGTACAAGATACAGAAAAATAACATTCAAAAGCAATATCACCTAAGAATGTTTTCTAAACTATATGCTATGCATACGTACCTTGTCTCCAGCTATCTTCAACAGTAATTGTAAAATAAACGTAATTAGACAAATGCCTAGAATGTAAGTTTAAACGTTTTTTAAATAATTAACAATCACTCAGATTACCATTGGATTAAAAATAAGGATTGTGAATATCAGATATAGTGAGAATAATAACATAAAAAAACTTTATTTTTGCAAGCAATATGTCCTGCAAAAAAGAGTTTTTTAGTAGTCCACAAATTTTCAAACTTGCGCTGTAATTTCTTGAAATTCTGTTTCCTACTTTTGAGAGTAGGGGCATAGAATAGTAAGTCTTCTCTTGCAAAGCTTGAGTACTAAATCTAAATCTTACCATTCCTTAAACAAGACACCAAACTTGTTAAAAAATAAATACACCGTTTCCTCCCCGGCAACGGCGCCAAAAATTTGATTATGAAATGAAAGTGATAAGAATTACCGTGTAGCTTTGGTCTAACAGGTCGTGTCCATGAGAAGGAATGCGATAGAAGCTTTTCGGTGTTTTTGTTTAGAAAGAAAAGAATGTTGTTTGTTTTTTAGTTGAAAAGAGAATGGAGAGAAGGGAAGTGATTTAAAGAAAAACTTAAAGCTTAGAGAAAGCTTTGAAAAAGGTGATCTATAAAAAATGATAAAGATTGTTTAGTTGTTTTTAATATAGGAAAAGATCTGGGCTTACTAATTTTCTACTCAACTACTTATCTCAAGAACATTTGGTGCATCACTTTTATTATAAGCAAAAACCTTTAGTTTCTTTTAATGTCCAAGTAAAACAAATAAGATGATTTTGGGTTAAATCTTAAGGCCTTTCTTAACACATCATTAAAAAGAGAATGTTAAACCATCAAGCGCGAAGAAGCAAGTATGGAATAAAAACATCTTAAAGATATTTGTGTTCTAAAAATCCACGTTTAAAAGAAAAGCCTTGACCTGACGCGTCGCTGTATATGACCAAACCTCCTGTCCCGACGGGCATCTTCAAGTCTAGGGCCGTGATCAATTTGTTCTTTAACTCTTCCAAAATAGCAACACACTCCAAAGTCCACACACTTCACTCCCTTCTGAGTAAGCTTGATTAGAGGTCCTGTAATCCTTGAGGAAACTTGCACAAACCTCTAGTAATATCCAGCCAGTCCTATGAAACTTCTGATCTCTGTTGCCGTCTTCGGGATGGCCCAATTTTTCACCGCCTAAACCTTCCTGGGATCCACCATGACACCTTCTCCTGAAATAATATGACCCAGAAAAGACACGCTTTTAAGCCAATACCCACATTTACTCAGTTTGGCGTAGAGCTTCTCCTGTTGAAGGGTGTGCATCACAATCCTCAAGTGCTCTGCATGCTTCTCTTTATTCTTAGAATAAATTAGGATATCATCTAAGAATACTACTACAAATTTATCCAAGAATGGAGAGAATACCTGATTCATCACGTCCATAAAAATTGCTGGGGCATTGATCACTCCAAATGGCATGACTAGGAACTCGTAATGACCATAACGAGTCCTAAATGCTATTTTGGAATGTCCTCCTTCTTTACCTTTAGTTGATGATATCCAGAATGAAGATCCAACTTCGAGAACACCTTATCTCCACAAAGTTGATCGAACAGGTCATTAATCCTAGACAAAGGATATTTGTTCTTGATGGTGATCTTGTTCAATTCTCGATAAGTAATGTACAACCTCCTACTACCATCCTTCTTATTCACTAATAACATCGGAGCTTTCCAAGGTGAAACACTAGGTCTGATGAATCCTTTGTCTGAGTACTCTTACAATTGTTTCTTCAACTCTGCATGTTCTATGGGTGCCATCTGTACGTTGCCTTAGAGATTGGAGTCGTACCCAGAAGAATATCTATAGAGAACTTCAGGACTCGATCTGGCAGCAATCTGGGTAGATCTTCTGGGATCACATCTAAAAATTCTTCCACCACTGGCTTCAGCATCTCCTCGGCTTCTGGATGACGCAATCTCTTTGATGCTTTTGTCTGGATGCCCTAGATTCTCCAACAATCTGAAATTCTGATTGATGCAAAATTTAGAATATTACACTCTTGTTCCGACAATAAATTACCACGTGATACTTGCTAAGCCATGTCATGTCCAAGATCACATCGTATCCACCAGTATCTATCACAAATATGTTTGCACTAAATTCCCTTTCACAAATCACTACTAAACAAGTTTGCATATTCTACTTGTGGTTATAATCCCATTCCCAGTACTAATCTCCTATTGAGTGTCCATATCATTACAGGGTATAGAATACATCATAACAAGACTAGTAGATATATAGCAATTATGAAGCACCAAAATCAAATAGTGATATGATTGGTACTGAATGAACCAGAGTGGTACCTACTTCTACTTGCTCTGATGCCTCTGCCTCCTCTACAGTCAGGTTGAAAGCCTGGCCTCTCTCACGACCTGCTCCTGCCTTACCCTGGAACTGTTTGAATACCTGCCATTGTGGAGGAAGTGGAGTTCCTCTATCTGTAAGTACTGGGTTTCTCCTTGATGCTTTTGGTGTTGGAGCAATGGGCATGATACTTCTCAGCCCCCTAGACAGGCAGTTCACTAGCTAATGATCTCTAACTTCACATGCCAGGCATAGTCCGTTCACCCTTTTGCATTCCCATCGCTTATGCCCTGGTAGCTGACAAAATCTGCAAACTAATGCCTGCAGGGAAGGAGTAAACTGTTGCTTGTTCTGTGGAGCCCCTTCGCACCTGCATGGAGGTCCCTTAGTCACCTGATCAAAAGATCACTTCAGCGGCCTTATTTGCACCCTGCTCTTGTTCTCCCTCTCTACTACCTGCTCCCAGCTATGGGCAACACTGAGAACCTAAGAGTAAGTTCCCAGCAGTTGTGTGACCAAGAACTTCTGAATGTCTAACCTCAGACCCTGCTGGAATCAGTTAGCCCGGTCTTCTTCTTCTGCCACCATGCATGGAGCGAACTGGCTTAGCCTCAAGAATTCTGTAGCGTATTCATCAATGCTTCAACTCCCCTATTGCAGGTTGATGAACTGTTGCTCCATTTCCCTTTGGGCTATCTTGGGAAAGAATTTCAAGCTATTCATGAATTGCTCCCAAGCGATTGGTGGCTCCAAACGCTCCTCCTCTGCAAGCCTCCATGTCTGAGCCACGTCTATCAGTTGAATCTTGACCACCTCGACTTGCTCGTCCTTGGGAACACGAGCTGCATTTAGGAGGTTGGTCATATGAGTCAACAATTGCTCCGCATCCAACGACTTTTCTATACTGACAAAGGTGGCCGGCTACAACCTCCTGAAGTCAGAGATGTTCTATCGCTTCCCGAGGTACCGTCGACCTTTTCTATGGCCGCCATGGCTGTCTGATTGAGAAAGAGAAATTGAATTGAAAATAAAAAATTAAAGTTAGAAGTTCTTAGTATCTTCTCAATTTATCTGCATAGCAAGGGCTAGACGGGTGGATCCACAGGGAAGGATGCGATGGAGCTTTTCGGAACGAATTCTCTAACAAATAGCTTGAAAAAGAATATTGATTATAAAAAAAGGATTTAATTAAGCAAAAAAGATTATAGTCTACTAATCATCTACCACAACTAAGTGTTAGTCTAAGAGAGAAGAACATACCATAAAAATCTAACCTAGAGTTTTGATTAAGAATTAAGTAAGATGAGTAAAAATATTGTAAACTCTAATTAGAGTTCACTAATTGTACTTAAACTTTAGTTCATCCTAATTTCTAAGTACAGCATAAGAAAATTCTTTTAGACCTAACAAGATGCTATCAAAGTCTCTAAATATGAACTAAGAATAATCATGAAAAAATGAAACCCTAAATTAACTTAACTTAATTAATTATTTATCTTTAAGAATTATCAATTGAATCCTAGGGTTTCTGATAAGCATGAATTTCAATCCGTTCGTATTTTAGACTAAACCTAGCTGACCGAGAGATTAGCAAATTACAAGTTAATTTAGTTATTCATATTTTTTATTTTAACAAGATTTATTATAAAAAAAGAAAGTTGCATCAACAAGAAAAAAAAACAAAAGAAACTAAAGCTATAAAAACTAAATTAAAGAACAAGAGAGATAAAAAGAATAATGAACCTTTATTAATGGATGTCACCGGCCAATTACAAGTTGTTCTTCTTCTTCAAAAATCTTCTTCTCCAATTAAAAAAGCAAAATAATACAAAACAATTCAGAAAATAAAATGGCTAAACAAATAATCTTATACTCAATCTCTGAGATGCCTTTATTCTGTTGCTTTTCAAGGGTATTTATAGAAAATTTGAGAAGTAAAGTCCCAGTACAACACCTTAACCAAAACTAGATGCACGTGGCCCCAGAATTGCCGTGTTTCCACAGCAAAAAAGGGAAAGTCGCGTCTCTTTTGTGTAATTTGGTCACATGCTTTAGCGTGTGGCTTCATTTCGTCCGTTTATGTAGAGATCTATCATCGGAATCTTCATTTGATCTCTGAATTTTGAAATATCTTTTATCTCTAGGTAACTTGAGAAGCAAGTTGCATCCAAATTCGAATTTAGTTTGGATTCTCCTTCTTTCTCCAAATAGATTTCATTTTATCCACTTCATCTCTTAGGACTTGTGGTGCAAGCAATTGGAATTTGAATAGGATTCTACCTCTATCTTTAATTGAGATGAGTATTCATCTTGTTTTATTTTTTTCCTCCTCTAGGTTTTAAATTAAATTAATTTAAAATCAAATTTTTAAAAGGATAGAAAAGATGCTTCTGTTATCTTCCTAATTAATCTTTATTTTCAAAAAATTGTGGGCTTTGGGCTTCTTCTGGGCTTTCTCTTGAATTATGGAGGTCTGCATATTACTAAATAATAAATAAATTAAATAATAATATTTTAACAAAAATTAAGCATGAAAATGTGAATAATAATATGCATTATTGATAACCAATCACACTCCCCACACCTATCTTTTTTGCTGTCCTCAAGTAAAAATAAAAAAAAACTAATCTAACTATACTAATATTACTTTCGTAGGAATCACAATTGCACTTAGCATGTTTAACAAGCCGTTAGACCTCTATGTTATCTCTAAAGGATGAGTGTTATCTTGTGAGGATTTTCAGTAGATTACACCCACAAATCTATAAAAGAAGAAAAATAAAATGTCAGTATGTTCAAATTTCATTTTAAAAGAGGGAAAATATTTGAAATATCTTTGTAAAGATTAAGCAATTTATAAGTTTTTAGGATTACCAACTTGATCATTCTTATACTTAGTCTTTATTCAAATATTTATTTGTCAATTTAGGTTAAGATTTAAACTGAATTTCTCTTCGAGTCTATTATCTTTACCTTAAGTTATATGCATCTTTGTGAACATGAATTTTTTTTAATACTTGAGATTCTTCAACTTCATCTCTCTTGTCTTATACAATGATTACTTTTCTTTTGCGTTATTGTAAGAAGTTCGAAATATTACCACTTCATTGCCCTTTAAGCACTTCTTTTTTTTTAATATGCATAACTCATCTAATTTTCTTTCATGTAGGTATCAAGGATTTTTGAGGCCATAATACATAACTAATTGATTATTAGATGTGTTAAATAATGTTACATATTTTTCTCTCTTTTCTTTCAAACTTACCTAATTACCTTTCGCGTAAATACCAAGGCTTTCTTAGGCCAAATTACCAAGCTAATTAATAATTAGATTTATTTATTATATATATATTTTTCTAGGACACTAGAGTTTTTGTTTTGAATCTCAAATGTGTAAGTGTATAAAACATGCATATTTCATTAAGGTAAATATATCAAGACTAAATTACTTTTTTAATTTTTCCTTCTAAACCTAAAATTCAAACAAATACTCTTATTTTGACCAAGTAATAAGAAATCCTAATTAAGATTTTTCTATCCCTTAAAATTAACTTAATTACTTACAAAAGATAAGTCAAAATATTATTTTCTTTTTTAAAAAGTTTTTTTAATTTTTTAAAAAATTATTTTGATTTTTTATGTTACTTTTTTAGTTGGTTTATTAATTTTTTATTATGTTAGTTGGTTACCCTGCCCCCCTCACACCTATCTCATGTATTATCCTCAATATATGAATGTAATATATGAATGCATGAAATAAAGTGTAAAATAAGATAAAAAAATATAATGATAATAATATACAAATATATGTACAACACATATTTCTCCCACACCTAGATCTTTTTAGGTTTTATTCCTCTAGCTTGTTTCTCATCATTCCAATGGGTTCTCTTTACAGGGCACAATGGGGAGGCCAATCTTTTTTTTAGCTCTCTTTCTCCCTAGTCTCACTTTTCTTAAGCTCTTTTTCCTCACATATCTACATCCACTGTTTGAAAATTGGTTACCATCACGCCTCTCATTGGAACTTTCTTATTATAAATACCTAAGAATTTTAGCTCAGTTCCATACATCTTCTCAAAACTTCGATCAATACTTTCTCTTGGAGGTGTGTAATTAACCAAAATATCTCTAATCCATTCTTCCAAACACATGAATTCTTCTCCAAAGAGGTTTTTAATGGTTAAGTCAATTGGAGGTTCTTGAATTATATTCTCATGTGATATATCATTAGAAGTGAAGACACTCAAATCAAATTTCTTTTTTTTAAATGGGACTCTAAAATTAGGATCTCCAATATGTGTCTTCTCATTAATATAATCGCACTTATCCTAAATAATTTATCAAGAAGTAGAGACTCATTCTCTATACATTCACTTTTTTCTTCACAATTGTTCTCGATGAAGTTTACCTCAAACGTCTGGTCTCTTATCTTACAAGGCTGTTTTTCTAGGTTGAAGACATTGACCTCTTTAGTCATGTCTCCAAAGGTCAACCTCATTGATCCGTTCCTATAATTGATGATAGCATTTGCAGTTGTAAGGAACAAATACCATAAGATAACAGGAGTTTGAGACCTAAAAGTGGATACAGGTTGGGTTTTAAGAACAATAAAATCTACTGGGCAGATAAACTCCCCAACCCAGATAAGGACATTAGTAATTTCTCCTTTGAAAATTTTTATGGACCGGTCAACTAATTGAATTGTAATTTTAGTTGGACTAAGCTCTCTAACCCAAGTTGTTGGTAGACTGAGAAAGAGAGTAAGCTGATACTTGCTTTCAAATCAAGAAGTGCATGATTAATTACAGTTTGACCTATTGTGTAAAAAATATAGGGCAACCAGGATCCTTATACTTGACAGGGATTTGATTGGATAATAGCTCACTAATGTTAGAGGCTAGAAAAATCTTCTTGAGAACATTAGTCTTTCTCTTCTTGGTGCACATGTCCTTAAGGAATTTAGCATAGCTAGGGACTTATTGAATTGCATCAAGAAGAGGTACATTGATTTTGACTTGATTAAAAATCTCACATACCTTATCCATTTGTGCACTTTATTTGTTTTTAAGCCTCTTTGGGTAGGATAATATAGGCTTGCACACATTTTCATTTGACTTCTCTTTTTTAGTGTTGTCAGAGTCATGATGGGTGGAGTGGGACTAGGAGAGGTGGATGTTTGTTTTGAACTTGATGGTGTTGATACTTGGTTATTGACTTTTTTTATCGATCGCAATGTACGAATCAAATTATATTGGTTCATGTAATTCTCTTGAGCTAAATAAGACTAGACTAGAGTTCCTAGGGTTTGCTGCCAGTTAACTAGGTAAAGTTCATTTGGGTCTTTCACTTAGGGAATCGGCTAACTGACTCATTTGGACATCTAACCTCGAATGGCTTGTTCTGTGTTTTGCATGAAAGATGCAAGAATCTTCTAGAAATTGGTTGAGTTCTTTTGGGGACCTTGGGGAACTTGGTTGGGAAATATTTTTTGATAAATGGAAAATTTTGACTGATAGTTGGAAGGTGAGAATTGTTTATTTTGACTCCATGAGAAATTTGGGTGATTTCTTTAGTCAGAATTGTAAGTTGGAGCGTAGGGATTATTGGCGGGCCTTGTGAAGGCTACATTCATATTTTCATGTATCATTTGATGAGCTAAAAAGATGAGATATTCCTCGAACACGTGGTTCATGGCTGACAGTAAGTACAGCCTGCCGAGGGTGTTGGGCTGACTTGGTTCATAGAGACTGGCTCCTTAGTTTCAAGAATTTCTAATCTTCGCATTACAACAACTAGTTTAACTTGGTAGCTATGTTTGCATCAATAGAATGGGCACCTCCTTTAGAAGAACTAGGATCGTTTGTCCTAAATTTTTTGGAATTGGTTCCCATTGGATGGTCTTATCGGCCAAATCTTCATATAACAACCATCCTTCATCTTCGTTCTTTTAAAAAATTCCTTCTTGGCACATGTATTCTAATAGGGTTCTCGTTTGATATTCTAATCCATCATAAATGTTAGCCCAAAGGCCATTTGCCCTAGTTTTGATGATAACAAAACATATGTAGTTATGTTTCCAATAATTTTATTTAAATAAGTTTTAGGTTAACACCATGTTGTATCATAGCTTCACCATAAGACTCACACCTTTTGAAGCCATGAAAGATGTCGATCCCAGAGCCAAAGCACATAGAAGAGCTCAAGGATCAAGTTTGCAAGAGAAGACTATACAAGATTTGTATTTTTACTCTTTGCATTTTAGATAGGATATATAGTCATTTGTTAAAACCAAGATGATATAGGTTGGTAGCTCTTAAGATTGTCACACACACACAACACGCGCGCGCGCTCGCACACACACACACACTTCATTCCTATCCTTAAGTGTTTTTGAAAAGAGTTCAAAACTTTTCTTTTTTTCGTTTTCAAAATCAAGGTTTGAAAAAATGAGTTTCGGAAAAATCGGTTTTCGATTAAGAAAAGTGTTTTTACAATGTATAGTTGTATCTTTATTTTATGTTAATCCATGATCGCACACTGGTTCTATCTAGTCCTAAGAACTTTATTTTGTATTTATAAACAAAGTTTATTTTCGTCAGAAAAAAGTTGAGTACAAAAAGATTCACAAAACAAGCTTTTGGCCTTAGGTCGGTCGGTCGACCGATCGATCATAGACAGAGCAAAATAGCTCTGTCTGTCGACCGAGTGGTCGACTGACATGCCCAAAATTTCCCAAGTGCTTTGTGTGCACTTTGATCAACCGTTCACTCAACCGACAGAGAGCTTTACTCTCTATTTGAGACAAACAAGACAAACAATCGATCAATCGGTCGACCGTTATCCCCAAAGGTTAAAACCCCGATCGTTCGCGGTCGACTGGCCGATCAACCGGCAGAAAGATTTTCTTCTGATTTTCTTTCCAACAGCTAGTTTTCTGTTTGGCATTTCTGAGTCTTTTCCTAACGATTCTATTAGGTTTTCTCCTCATGTTTTCATCCCTTATAAATAGCGGGACTGTAGAAAAACCTAATAATAAGTTTTTACAAGTTTACAATAAGATTTAATCAAGTTTTAGTCTTTTTCTTAAAAGATTTTCGTTTGAGCCAAAATTTCGCATTCTTGATTTTTAGCTTGAGCCTTCCCTTTACATCTATACAAGCTATTTTCACTACAGAATCCAAAAGAGCTTCACCTTTTCATCTTAATTATAGGATTGTGCTTGTGAGCCTTTTGTGATCAAGAGACGATCACCAATTTTCTTCTATTGTGAAATTGTAGAGGTTGCGGCCTCAAGTGAGCTAGTGAGCTTCGTTGTTGGTGCTGTGGCACCGTGAGAGAGGACTTGTGAGTCCATTGAGTTCTAATAAGAACTTATAATGTTGACGATCTAGTGAGATTGATTATAGTGAAAATCCTTCATTATGTTGAAGGCGAGGACGTAAAGCAGTGGCCCAACTTTCGGAACATATCATCGTGTTTGTGATTGCTTACTCTTTCTCTCTTCACTCTACTCTCTTTACTTACTTGCACACTTGTATTGTTCGCTTATTTGCAAGTATTCTTTGTGTTGTGATTGGTATTTGCTAGGTTGCTAGCAAGTAAATTTTTATTCCGCATTATTTGTCATTCAGTATAGCCATCACCTCTTCACCCCCTCTACGTGATTTACAATTGGTATCAGAGCCTAACCCTAGTTTTGGTTAACCACCTTACGGAGATCCTTTCCTTTGGCTATATTCATTTGTTGCATTTACTATTTGTTTGTGCACTTGTACTTATTTTCATGGCATCACACGACTTCTCTAGCATCAAATCCTCACCTAAATTTGATGGGTTGAACTTTCTCATGGAAGGTCAAGATGAACCTCTTCCTCAAGTTCATAGGGGTTAGAGTAGCTAAGGACATAACCAAGAAATTCATTGAACCTCACGGTGATGAGGATACATGATATGAAACAACTGCTAAGGACTATGAGGCCAATGCTAAAGCCCAATATGTACTTACACAAGCATTAAATGATGATGATCTTTCTCGTGTAATTAATTGCAAATCCGCTTATGAGGTTTGAAATGATCTAATCATCACTCATAAGGGGACGTCACAAGTCAAGAGATCTAAAGTTGACTTGCTTCGTTCTCAATATTAGAATTTTTACATGCTTGAAAATGAAAGTATTGATGAGATGCTTACTCAGTTCACTAAGATTACTAATGGATTATCTTATTTAGGTGATACCATTGACAATGACCAAAAGATTTGGAAGGTCACTAAAGCTCTCCCCAAAGCTTGGGAAGTCAAGGCGACAACTCTTAGGAGCTTAATGATAGAGAGGAGATGGACTTCTCTAGCTTCATTAAAAATCTCAAAATGCATGAGGTGAAAATGAAGGTGAGAGAAGAAAGGGAGACTCTAAAGAAGAAAGCAATTTCTTTCAAAGCTACTCCCTCCACCATAGACGAAAAAGATTCATCCAAAGATGGAAATGAAGACTTTGTTATGCTCATTAGGAGAGTGGGCAAAATATTTTATAAGAAGGGAAGACAAAGCAACTTCCGAAGAGGAAGACATCAAGGAAGATTTGAAAAGAAGAAGGAGGAGATGGGTCCTTACTTTCATTGCAAGAAGACGGACCATCTAATTGCGGATTGCCCCTCACTTCAAGCTACCATCTTCAGGAACATGCATAAGAAGAAGAAGGCGATGGTAACCACTTGGGATGAATCAAACGAATTCTGAAGAGGAGATTGATGTCACACACGTTTGCTTCATGGCAAACAGAGAGGAGACTTTCATGATAAATCTCGAAACCTCTCTAGAAGATAATGATTTAACTATGGATGAACTTGAACAAGTTTTTGATGAATTATAAAATATATGAAATTTCTCTTGGACAAAATAAAAAATGAAAAAGGAAAATGATTTTTTAAAGAATAAGTTATTTTTAAAGAGAAAAATGACTTATCTATTTCTTTTGAGAAAACAAAAAAGAATTTTGATAAATATAAACTTGTTTGTAAGGGCAAAAGCCCTGATATTACTTTTAACAAATATGAATTTTTATATATCCAAAAACGTATAGATGTTTTGGATACCACTTTAAAAAAGTGCTTTTGATATGAACAAATTTAATTCTATGTTTCCAAAGGAAAAAACTCAAAGAAAACATACTTCTCATTTATCTCACACACACCATGAAAAACATGAACATGCACATGTGCATACACATCAACATAAGCATGCTTTCATGTATGAAAAAGTGTACACATGTGCACATTGCGGTCGTAAAGGCCATTTAGCAAAATTGTGTTATGCAAAGTTAAACATATTAAATAAAAATATTTGGGTTCGAGAAAGTACTAACCCTATATGACCCAAAAAGATTTAGGTACCAAAGAACACACCTAACTTAATTGATATAGATGTGTCGTCCTCCTCCAAGACATAGGGGAGATAGTGCCTTGGTGGTGAATGCATCTAAGCTCAAAATATCAACCGTCATGTTACATTACTATCAAGAAGCACCTATTTTGAAAATTGCCTATGGTTTGGTAACTTCTCCACTTGAAAATTTCAGTTCTACCTAAATCTATATATGCATAGGAATAACTAGCTTTTCTTATTTGTTAATATGCTTTAGTTATGTATACATGATTTTTTTGATCGTTTTTATGGCTTGCTTATACTTGAGCTAAGTCCTTTGGCATTGATTTTATTCTACATGCTAGCCCATGTATTGCTTGCCCATGTTTATAGTGTTTACACATGCTCACTTGGGTGATAACATAGATTCCTCTATTTATTTGTATACATGTATATATATTCTTTTTGTATATCTATCTTGAATTGGGTATCCTATTCAAATCGTTTTTAAGCAATAAATCAAGATAGCAGTTGAACGCCTCAATTTTTATCTAGAAGAATAACGAGGAGAAGTTCAGAACCCGTTAAGGGTATTTAGCTTCAATATCTTATTTTTTAATAGCTTAATTGTGATTTAATTATTGATAAATATACTTTAAATAAAATAGAATTATTTTGATATCATTTTATTTGTGTTTTCCATGCCTATAAGATTTTTGGTATTATATCCCTGCTTTATGTATAAAAATATTCAAGTTAAAATATTGTTCAAAACCCTTTTTTATTTTTAAACTACTTTTTGGGTAGTTTCGGTCAACCGACTGGTCGACCGAGTTGACCTGGAATAGGTCCGGTTGATCAGCCGGTCGACCGAGGAAACCTAAAACAGAAAAAAAATTTGGCCTAAGCCGGTCGACCGACTGAAATCGAGATGTTCTCGGTTAGACCCCGGTCGACCAGGTGGTCGGTCGAGTGTCAGGTCTGCTGTGTTTTTATCCTTTTTTAAAACCTAAAATTCCAGCCCTCTCTCACTTTTCTCTTCCTCCACCAAATCCCTCTTCTTCTCCTCCCTAATTTCCTTCATCCTATCTCTCCCAACCTATCCAAACTCAAATTGGTCCTTAAAATTTGTTGGATTTCACCTTCAGGCTTTAGATTCGCTTGATTTTAAGGAAAATTTTCAGTTTTCTTCACGTATAAACCCTAAATCTATCTAAGCTCTTTTGTTTCATATTTTTTCTTGAAATTTCTCTTTAAATTCGTGCCATAATCTTGTTTATCATCTTCCTATCTTTATCATGTCTAAAAAGCTTAGAACTGAGAAGGGTAAACAACCCGAATCCTCATTAAACCCCTTTGTTTTTCAGAATGCATCATATAGATTTTTTGTTATCCATAATAAATATGTGATTTCTGGTAAAACTGTAGTGCTTGCTGATTTTGAGCACTTAAATCTTGAAAATATTTTGAATACAAGCTCTCTAGAATATCTAGTCAACATCAAGGAACCTGTCCACCCTGAGCTTGTGCATTATTTCTAATCTAATCTGATTTTTCAAAATAATCAAATCAGATTTAGGGTTCTGGGTAAAGACATTAACATTTCATTAGATAGATTTGCCCATCTGCTACATCTCTCCTGTGAGGCTGTAAATATATATTATGTTGATTTAAATGATTTTACATATCCTGAAGGTGAATCTGCCCTCACCGCATCTCTCTTACTCCACGATGATGATAACCCGTGCTTAGTTAAGAATGAGGAGGTGAAGTATTACACGCTGACTTCCCAAGTTCTAACTAAGATAGTATTCTATAATCTCCTGTCAAAATCAAGAGAATATGGTCATGCTCGGGGTTCTGCTCCCCTCTTGATCTATTGTCTTTTGAAAGGCCTAATATATTCTAAACTCATCATCGATTTCATGCTTTTGAGCACCCTAATCCTAAATCGGCACTTACTGTAACGCCCCGATCCGGCGGGTACGAAGACGTTACTGCAACGTATATACGCAGGTCAGGAATACCCTCACGTATATACGCTAAGCATCAGTACAGGCAAGAATCAGAGTACGGAAGCAAGTGGTGCATTATACATTCCAACATATGAGTACAATTATAGAGTTATCCAATATTTCATGAATATTACATCACTGATATGCGCAATTGCGAGATTACAAAGAGATGTACAAGTACGACAGTATCAAAGGCACTCACGAGTTTACAAAAGGAAAACTCGAGAGGCGCACAGGGGGCCTGGAAGAATAGAGCTCTGGGCGGTCTGCTGGAGATCCACGCTACCGCTGCGCCACTCTGATCAGCAACTGGGAGAATCCACACGTTCCAAGCTCCATGACCTGGACATGAGGATCCGGGGGATACGAATGCCAAGTGGCGAGCATAGGTATGCATGCAAGAGCAAGTAGATATAAAACAAGTGATATCAAGAAGAAACTACTCGTAGTATGATAAGATAAGAGAAGGTAAAGAGATGAGGAGTAAAGTAGATAGGGCAACACTAGATATCTCCTAAACTAACATAAAACCGAATAAAACCGATTACGAGCAAAACCGATTGTACAAGCTTAGGTCACGGCCCCATGAGATTAGTATCTCGAAGGAATAATCTAAACAAGGAAACCCTCATCTATATACCTTTATCCCATGTCACCATAATCCAAGCACATACAACCCGAGTTACAAAACGGCACAGCAAATTGTATATTAGCATCTTATTATAATTGGAGCCGTCTAAGTTCCAGGCTTCAGTATGTGTCCCATTCCACATACTTTCACTCACAACTTATATAGCAAGTTATTTGGAAACTGATAAAGATCGATGAATCATGTTTCGGATGGGCCCCGTGCATGCCCGGGACAACGGTCAAGGAGTATCCGGTGCTGAGCCGGAACATACCGCTAGGTACCGGGACTTATTGTACGCCCAAACAGGAATAGAGTATCGCAGATCCCATAGAAATAGGCCTAGGGCGTGTGCATACCCGGCAGAATAATCAGGAGTAGGGGTGCCAGCACACCCCACGGAATCCCTGGTGGCCGCCAGGTGATCCCTCAAGTATGTGGCCACGCGCGGCTCGATAAGACCACCATAAACATGATTAATCAGGGCCCATCAGTTTCCCCCAAACCAGGTGCACGTTATCTTATTAGAATTTAATATGTGATTATCAATTTACGGGAATAGCAGGTGTAAGACATAATCAGGAGTTCAGAATCACATGAGTACATGTATAACAGGAGTATAGGTCACTGTATAAAATACAGGATAACAGGACAGGATTCCCGTAAATGTGATAATCACGGTCAAGTATTAATATGATAAATGGCAGGGGACAAGTCATGTCATATCAAGGGGCCTTGCCAATTAGCAGCATGTCTGGTATCAGGTGGTAACACATCAGTTGTCAGGTGATATAAACAGGTATTAAATAGTAACATGTAAATGACCGGTGTAAAGTAATGGCATGGTAAGTGTTTAACATATCAGGTAAATACATGGCATGTGATAGAGTAGTAGCTGAGCACAACCAAGCGGAGCTGAGCAAGCTGAAGGCACAGACAGCAAACAGTATTTAACACTGGAGCGACTGGCAAGATTACCGGGATAACTCGGCTTAAGTGCGAGTAGAAAATCTGACAGCATCTCGCCTAGACGAATCTAGTGGTAAAGCGCTGAACGCTGATCAAGATAACCAGGCGGAGCTGAGAGAACTGACGGTCCCAATCACTTCCCTTTCGAGATAGTGAGAGACCGGAGGCTGAAGGACGGAGAGACCTGACGGTCCCAATCACTTCCCTTTCGAGATAGTGAGTGACCGGAGGCTGAAGGACGGAGAGACCTGACGGTCCCAATCACTTCCCTTTCGAGATAGTGAGAGACCGGAGGCTGAAGGGTCCAGTCATTGGCACTCGGCCATACATAAATACAGGGACTCAGCCCAATACATAATACATGGAAACATGAAATAAAATACATGTCGACCCGACAAGCGGGGAAACCCAAATGGAGGCAAGAGCGAGGACACTCGCCTAAGTCTTCAGAAAATATAGTGAAATCCCCGATCTCTGGAATCCAGGAAATCAACGCGTCAACTCGTTAGGGAGAAAGTGATAGAGAGAAGAGGAAGTCAAGAGAGAGAAGGAAAGAGAGAGGAGAGAGAATGTGAGAGCTAGATAGAGAAGCCCAGGGAGAGAGAGAGAGTACAGGGAGGCGCGAGTTTTGAGGGAGAGACGCAGGAATAGCAGACGCGGGAATCACAGACGCGGGAGTCGCGTCGCAGGAATAGCAGACGCGTGAATCACAGACGCGGGAGTCGCGTCGCAGGAATAGCAGACGCGGGAATCACAGACGCGGGAATCGCGTTGCGAAGATGCCACAAATGTGGGGTCGACACTCGCGTCCAAGTCAGGACGCGAGGAGAACGCAGACGCGAGCATGAACTCCGCGTCGCGTTGATAGAAGAATGCGAAGATCCGCGTCAAGGGATTATCTGGACGCGGGGTGAGATCCTCGTCAGCAATATACCGAGGGAGAGAGGAAGGGAAAGGTGATTGCTTTGGTGGTGGTGTTGTTTGGTGAAGGAGTTGGATTTTGATGGAGTAATAAAAAGGAGGTGATGGTGATGTTAGTTGTTGTCGTTGTAATCGTCACCGTAATGATTTCCAGAATAATCGTGAACGATTACCGGAATAATCATTGGAGATGTTACCGATGAAGAAGAGCTCGGCCCCAATCCAATGGAGGTGGCCGGCCCTTGAGATTATGATGGGGTGGTAGCCGGTCATGGCCGGTGGTCGCCGGCGGCGGCCGGAGGTGACCGGAATCGGTAAGCCAAGCCCAAGCCCAAGCAAATTGTGGGGTGCAAGTGTAGTTCATATGGTGAAAATGGAGTTTTGGAAACGAGGATTCGGAGTACGAAGCTATAGCTCGTTGGAAAGAGCACGACGAGGAGAGGAAGATGACATGGTCGTTGGTGGCCAAGGTGGAGTATGTGGTGATGAAGATGGTGGAGAAGTTATGGAGGTTAATGGGTTCATGGTGGAGAAAAGAGGAAGAAGAAGGTGGTGAAGTTGTTATTGTTGTTGTTGGAATGGAGGAGTAGATGGAGGAGAAAGAGGTGGTGGAATTTGGGGTGGAAATGGTGGAGATGGTGAGTGGAAAAGATGGGAGTGTGGCTGGCCAAAGGAGGGCCATGGCTGCTGGTGCGTTCTCTGTTGGAACCAAGGAAGAAGAAAGAAAAAGAATTGAAGAGAAGGAAGAAAAAAAGGGGGTGGTTATATATATAAAGGGAAAATATTATATTATAATACCACCCCACAAAACCCCAAAATGAGACCTGCGTCTCACCAAAAGATTGGCTGCGTCCAGGCCAAAAGAATTGGACGCGGAGATTAAAAGCCGCGTCCATGAGGGGAAAACGCGAGATCTGCTTTTTAACAGAAAGGACAAAAAGTATGGTGATAACACTTAAAGTTGATCTGAAATGCATTAAATGCTGTAAGGAGAGGATCTCTGCATTAAAAGCTGAATCCGAGTTGGTGGAACTCGCGTTTAGCGAGGAAAGAGAAAAATAGAAAAAGAGTAAAATATCTGGATAAAATTCCGGTATCTGGGAAAACACCGAAAACTTAAGAAAAGCTCGAAAAATAAAGTAACTCGGAAAGCTTTTCAAAAATTTTCAAAAATAATAAATATTATATAAAGATTTTTGGTGAAATCGGTTTTTAAAAATCTAATCCCATTTTTAAAATAAAAATCCTAAAGTCAACCGTCAATATCGGTCTACACCGGGTTGGCCGGATTTTGATAAATTCTGAAAAATCTCAGAAAAAGTATTTAGATAGAAAATATGATTTTAAAAATTAATATGAAAGCCGTTTCTAGAAATTCTACTCCGTTTATAAATTAAAAATCCAGGAATCGGTCAGCGGCACTAGTCGACACCGGTTTTGAAGATTTACAACTAAATTCAGGAAAATCCCAGAAAATCATAGAAAATCTAAAATATTGGAAAATGATGTTTAAAACTGAGATCGGTCAAATCGGAATAGAAAAAAGACCAAATCGAGCAATTCACTAGGATCGGGTCCTTGGTTCAGACTAAGGCTCACTCCGAGTCCGTGAATCCGGATCCAAGACAAAACGATCATATAAAGAATTCATAATATAAAACAAATACAGGAAGTAAATCGAAAAAATACGATCGAAAAATCTGAATACGCAACTAAGTACGTATTCTGGGAGCGGGGTGTTACAATCCACCCACCTTTCAAAAAAATTGCGTCCTCGCAATTTCGATAAGGGGTAAATTGGACACAAAGAGGACAAGGGCGGAATTTATACCAATTAAGATATGAAGCACTATAGGTAGGGCCCTCAAGTTGACTGAACAATAATCAGAATATGGACATCCTCTGCTCTTCCGGCGGTATAAATCTTTAAACGATGCCAAATAATACTGATCTGATGTCGTTGCTTTGCAATAGAATTCCAGCTGTACTGCATACTTGATAGCTCTCCGAGAATAAGCCAGAATACTAAAGATAAAGAAAACCCTGATTGTCCTGAGCATAATAAAGAAGACAGAAAATTAAGAATTCCGAACACCAGGCATCGATCACTCTGAAAGATATAGCCGGGAATATAGAATACCCGGAGAGAATCCCGACTATTGACTTCTGAAAGATAACCCGATTAGGATCAATCCTGAGAATACCCGAGCTTCCTAGAGTTGGCCGAAGAGATCATGTAATTGCTTCATTCAGAACTAGCCACTACCTTTCTAGTATAACCATATCTTAAGTTGGTATAAAGGCTTCGAAAAACCAAAACAGGGTAAAGATGGAAGGGATTAGGAATCAAAAGAAGAATGATCAAGAAAGAATAGATAACTCTGTACTTGTAGTTGGAGTGTATAACCAGGACTCATGCATTCCAGTTGCAAATTTCTTTACCATTAATTTGCCATCTGGACGTACTGAGGATGCGAGAGCCTAGGCTCTGATACCACCCTGTAACGCCCCGATCCGGCGGATACGGAGACGTTACTGCAACGTATATACGCAGGTCAAGAATACCCTCACGTATATACGCTAAGCATCAGTACAGGCAAGAATCAGAGTACGGAAGCAAGTGGTGCATTATACATTCCAACATATGAGTACAATTACAGAGTTATCACCAGAGGTGATCCAATATTACATGAATATTACATCACTGATATGCGCAATTGCGAGATTACAAAGAGATGTACAAGTATGAACAGTATCAAAGGCACTCACGAGTTTACAAAAGGAAAACTCAAGAGGCGCACAGGGGGCCTGGAAGAATAGAGCTCTGGGCGGTCTGCTGGAGATCCACGCTACCGCTGCACCACTCTGATCAGCAACTGGGAGAATCCACACGCTCCAAGCTCCATGACCTGGACATGAGGATCCAGGGGAGTCAGATAGAACTCCCCAGGCGAGTGGTGATACGAATGCCAAGTGGCGAGCATAGGTAAGCATGCAGGAGCAAGTAGATATAAAAACAAGTGATATCAAGAAGGAACTACTCATAGTATGATAAGATAAGAGAAGGTAAAGAGATGAGGAGTAAAGTAGATAGGGCAACACCAGATATCTCCTAAACTAACATAAAACCGAATAAAACTGATTACGAGCAAAACCGATTGTACAAGCTTAGGTCACGGCCCCATGAGATTAGTACCTCGAAGGAATAATCCAAACAAGGAAACCCTCATCTATATACCTTTATCCCATGTCACCATAATCCAAGCACATAAAACCCGAGTTACAAAACGGCACAGCAAATTGTATATTAGCATCTTATTATAATTGGAGCCGTCTAAGTTTCAGGCTTCAGTATGTGTCCCATTCCACATACTTCCACTCACAACTTATATAGCAAGTTATTTGGAAACTGATAAAGATCGATGAATCATGTTTCGGATGGGCCCCGTGCATGCCCGGGACAACGGTCAAGGAGTATCCGGTGCTGAGCCGGAACGTACCGCTAGGTACCGGGACTTATTGTACGCCCAAACAGGAATAGAGTATCGCAGATCCTATAGAAATAGGCCTAGGGCGTGTGCATACCCGGCAGGAATAATCAGGAGTAGGGGTGCCAGCACACCCCACGGAATCCCTGGTGGCCGCCAGGTGATCCCTCAAGTATGTGGCCACGCGCGGCTCGATAAGACCACCATAAACATGATTAATCAGGGCCCATCAGTTTCCCCCAAACCAGGTGCACGTTGTCTTATTAGATTTAATATGTGATTATCAATTTACGGGAATAGCAGGTGTAAAACATGATCAGGAGTTTAGAATCACATGAGTACATGTATAACAGGAGTATAGGTCACTGTATAAAATACAGGATAACAGGACAGGATTCCCGTAAATGTGATAATCACGGTCAAGTATTAATATGATAAATGGCAGGGGACAAGTCATGTCATATCAAGGGGCCTTGCCAATTAGCAGCATGTCTGGTATCAGGTGGTAACACATCAGTTGTCAGGTGATACAAACAGGTGTTAAATAGTAACATGTAAATGACGGTGTAAAGTAATGGCATGGCAAGTGTTTAACATATCAGGTAAATACATGGCATGTGATAGAGTAGTAGCTGAGCACAACCAAGCGGAGCTGAGCAAGCTGGAGGCACAGATAGCAAACAGTATTTAACACTGGAGCGACTGGCAAGATTACCGGGACAACTCGGCTTAAGTGCGAGTAGAAAATCCGGCAGCATCTCGCCTAGACGAATCTAGTGGTAAAGCGCTGAACGCTGATCATGATAACCAGGCGAGCTGAGAGACCTGACGGTCCCAATCACTTCCCTTTCGAGATAGTGAGAGACCGGAGGCTGAAGGACGGAGAGACCTGACGGTCCCAATCACTTCCCTTTCGAGATAGTGAGTGACGGAGGCTGAAGGACGGAGAGACCTGACGGTCCCAATCACTTCCCTTTCGAGATAGTGAGAGACCGGAGGCTGAAGGGTCCAGTCATTGACACTCGCCATACACAAATACAGGGACTCTGCCCAATACATAATACATGGAAACATGGAATAAAATACACGTCGACCCGACAAGCGGGAAAACCCAAATGGAGGCAAGAGCGAGGACACTCGCCTAAGTCTTCAGAAAATATAGTGAAATCCCCGATCTCTGAAATCCAGGAAATCAACGCGTCAACGCGTTAGGGAGAAAGTGATAGAGAGAAGAGGAAGTCAAGAGAGAGAAGAAAAGAGAGAGGAGAGAGAATGTGAGAGCTAGAGAGAGAAGCCCAGGGGGAGAGAGAGAGAGTACAGGGAGGCGCGAGTTTTGAGGGAGAGATGCAGGAATAGCAGACGTGGGAATCACAGACGCGGGAGTCGCGTCGCAGGAATAGCAGACGCGGGAATCACAGACGCGGGAGTCGCGTCGCAGGAATAGCAGACGCGGGAATCACAGACACGGGAGTCGCGTTGCGAAGATGCCACAAATGTGGGGTCGACACTCGCGTCCAAGTCAGGACGCGAGGAGAACGCAGACGCGAGCATGAACTCCGCGTCGCGTCGATACAAGAATGCGAAGATCCACGTCAAGGGATTATCTGGACGCGGGGTGAGATCCTCGTCAGCAATATACCGAGGGAGAGAGGAAGGGAAAGGTGATTGCTTTGGTGGTGGTGTTGTTTGGTGAAGGAGTTGGATTTTGATGGAGTAATAAAAAGGAGGTGATGGTGATGTTAGTTGTTGTCATTGTAATCGTCACCGTAATGATTTCCGGAATAATCGTGAACGATTACCGGAATAATCATCGGAGATGTTACCGATGAAGAAGAGCTCGGCCCCAATCCAATGGAGGTGGCCGGCCCTTGAGATTATGATGGGGTGGTAGCCGGTCATGGCCGGAGGTGGCCAGAATCCGGTAAGCCAAGCCCAAGCCCAAGCAAATTGTGGGGTGCAAGTGTAGTTCATATGGTGAAAATGGAGTTTTGGAAACGAGGATTCAGAGTACGAAGCTATAGCTCGTTGGAAAGAGCACGACGAGGAGAGGAAGATTACATGGTCGTTGGTGGCCAAGGTGGAGTATGTGGTGATGAAGATGGTGGAGAAGTTATGAAGGTTAATGGGTTCATGGTGGAGAAAAGAGGAAGAAGAAGGTGGTGAAGTTGTTATTGTTGTTGTTGGAATGGAGGAGTAGATGGAGGAGAAAGAGGTGGTGGAATTTGGGGTGGAAATGGTGGAGATGGTGAGTGGAAAAGATGGAAGTGTGGCTGGCCAAAGGAGGGCCATGGCTGCTGGTGCGTTCTCTGTTGGAACCAAGGAAGAGGAAAGAAAAAGAATTAAAGAGAAGGAAGAAAAAAAGGGGGGTGGTTATATATATAAAGGGAAAATATTATATTATAATGCCACCCCACAAAACCCCAAAATGAGACCTGCGTCTCACCAAAAGATTGGCTGCGTCCAGGCCAAAAGAATTGGACGCGGAGATTAAAAGCCGCGTCCATGAGGGGAAAACGCGAGATCTGCTTTTTAACAGAAAGGACAAAAAGTATGGTGATAAGACTTAAAGTTGATCTGAAATGCATTAAATGCTGTAAGGAGAGGATCTCTGCATTAAAAGCTGAATCCGAGTTGGTGGAACTCGCATTTAGCGAGGAAAGAGAAAAATGGAAAAAGAGTAAAATATCTGGATAAAATTCCGGTATCTGGGAAAACACTGAAAACTTAAGAAAAGCTCGAAAAATAAAGTAACTCGGAAAGCTTTTCAAAAATTCTCAAAAATAATAAATATTATATAAAGATTTTTGGTGAAATCGGTTTTTAGAAATCCAATCCCATTTTCAAAATAAAAATCCTAAAGTCAACCGTCAATATCGGTCTACACCGGGTTGGCCGGATTTTGATAAATTCTGAAAAATCTCAGAAAAAGTATTTAAATAGAAAATATGATTTTAAGAATTAATATGAAAGCCGTTTCTAGAAATTCTACTCAGTTTGTAAATTAAAAATCCGGGAATCGGTCCGCGGCACTGGTCGACACCGGTTTTGAAGATTTACAACTAAATTCAGGAAAATCCCAGAAAATCATAGAAAATCTAAAATATTAGAAAATGATGTTTAAAACTGAGATCGGTCAAATCGGAATAGCGAAAAGATCAAATCGAGCAATTCACTAGGATCGGGTCCTTGGTTCAGACTAAGGCTCACTCCGAGTCCGTGAATCCGGATCCAAGACAAAACGATCATATAAAGAATTCATAATATAAAACAAATACAGGAAGTAAATCGAAAAAATACGATCGAAAAATCTGAATACGCAACTAAGTACGTATTCTGGGAGCGGGGTGTTACACTTACCATTTGGGATACTCATTACTCAACTTCTCAAACTTTTAAAATTTGATCTTTCTGCTGAACGATCCATCGAACCATCTATTGACATCAACAACACTCTCCTTAAGAGGATGCGTTCTAGGGAGCGTGCTCCTGCACCTTAGCCCAATCTTATCATTCTTGATGTTGCCCCTGAATCCTCTTCAGTCTCCTCAGGCTCTGCTGACCCATATACTGCTCTATCTGCTCAACTTCATGAACATGATCTGAAGATGACCATGCATTTTGAAAGGATTGATCACAGAGTTCAAAACGACCTGCAATATATCTGCTCATCCATTCGCTACCTTCAGACGTATGACGACGAAAGCTATAATAGGTACGCTTGGCTTGTTCCTCTTTCGAGAGGTGATGTGCAGCCTTTTCCTGCATCGGGTCCTCCCATTTGACCCCTGGGTACCTCCTCCAGCTCCTTCCGAGGCACCAGCTCCTCCCAAAGATCCAGACTTTCAAAAAAAGTGGCTTCTTTGTGTTGATGACAAAAAAGAAGAGATATTTTGGAGTTATCTAGGAGTTTTTATTTTTTCATGTCTTTATTTGTGAACTCTTTTATTTGGACATGTACTTGATGTATTTAGTGTGGACATGTGCTTTTATTTGAGGAACTTATTTTATGGTTTGGAACTTATTTTGAGGTTGGCATGAACCTTTGTATGGATAATTTCGTTCATGATATCACTGTTATTTTGGGAAGTTATGTGTTTACTTTATGGTTGACATTCGATACATATCTTTATGTGTGGTATGTGATGTATTTGTGTTCTTGTGTATCCTCTGTAAACCATCAATTTTACCACTTGTTTTGGAGGTTGGAGGTTATTTGTTTTTGTGCATACACCCTTATAATTCTGTATTCTTGGTATACATAAGTGGGTTGCATAGGGCTTATTTGATATATCTTTTTCTTATGCTATTATCAATGCAGCTTGTTTATATGTCACATTAGATATATGCATGTGTTTAAGGGGAGCTTCGTTTGATGGCTCTTTCCAAATTATTTGTGATAATTTCATGCATTTTGTCATCATCAAAAAGGGCAGATTATTGACCCAAAGGCCATTTGCGCTAGTTTTGATGATAACAAAATATATGTAGTTATATTTCTAATAATTTTGTTTAAATAAGTTTCAAGTCAACACCATGTTGCATCGTGGCTTCACCATAAGACTCATACCTTTTGAAGCCATGAAAGATGTCGATCCTAGAGCCTAAGAACATAGAAAAGCTCAAGGATCAAGTTTGCAAGAGAAGACTATACAAGATTTGTATTTTTATTTTTTACATTTTAGATAGGATTTATAATCATTTGTTAAAACCAAGATGACATAGGCTGATAGCTCTTAAGATTGTCAGAACACAAACTTCATTCCTATCCTTATGTGTTGTTGAAAAGAGTTCAAAAATTTTCTCTTTTCCGTTTTCAAAATCAATGTTCGGAAAAACGAGTTTCGAAAAAAATCAATTTTCAATTTAGAAAAGTATTTTAAAAAATATAGTTCTATCTTTATTTTGTGTTGATCCATGATCACACATTGGTTCTATCTAGTCCTAAGAACTTTATTCTGTGTTTTCAAACAAAGTTTATTTTCGTCAGAAAAAGTTAACTTCAAAAAGATTTACAAAACAAGCTTTTAGCCCTAGGTCGGTCGACCAACCAGTCAACCGTAGATAGAGAAAAATTGCTCTGTCGATTGACTGAGCGGTCAACAGACATGCACAAAATTTCCCCAAGCGCTTTGTGTACACTTCGGTCGACAGTTCGGTTGACCGATTGCAAGAGCTTTGCTCTCTATTTAGTCACGGTCGACCGACAGAGAGCTTTGCTCTCTGGTTGGGATAAACGGTCGACTGTTATCCCCAATGGTCAGAAATCTGACTGCTGGTTGTCGACCGGCTGGTCGATCGACAGAAGGATTTTCTTCTAATTTTCCCAATAGCTAGTTTTATGTTTGTCTTTTTCTGGGTCTTTCCTTAATGACTCGATTGGGTTTTCTGCTCATGTTTTCATCCCCTATTAATAGTGGGACTGTAGAAAAATCTGATAATAAGTTTTTACAAGTTTACAATAAGATTTAATCAAGTTTTAGTCTTTTGCTTAAAATATTTTCTTTTGAGCCAAAATTTCACATTCTTGATTTTAGCTTGAGTCTTCCCTCTACATCTTTACAAGCTATTTCCACTACATAATCCCAAAGAGCTTTACCTCCTCATCTTGATTATAGGATTGTGCTTGTGAGCTTTTTGTGATCAAGAGAAGATCACCTATTTTCTTCTATTGTGAAGTTGTAGAGGTTGCGGCTTCAAGTGAGATAGTGAGTTCCGTTGTTGGTGTTGCGGCACCATGAGAGAGGACTTGTGAGTCTATTGAGTTCTGCTGAGAATTTATAACGGTTCACAATCTAGTGAGATTGGTCATAGTGAAAATTCTTAGTATTGAAGGCGGGAACATAGAGCAGTGACTCA
This sequence comes from Agave tequilana, assembly GCA_038442645.1. Taxonomy (NCBI): domain Eukaryota; kingdom Viridiplantae; phylum Streptophyta; class Magnoliopsida; order Asparagales; family Asparagaceae; genus Agave; species Agave tequilana. Next base: position 100,282 of record JAVJIF010009298.1, on the reverse strand, counting down.
AACCTCAGAACATATCATCGTATTTGTGATTGCTTACTCTTTCTTCACTCTACTCTCTCTTTACTTGCATACTTGTATTGTTTACTTATTTTCAAGTATTCCTTGTGTCGTGATTGGTATTTTCTAGATTTCTAGCAAGTACATTTTTATTCCGCATTATTTGTCATTTAGTATAGCCATCACCTATTCACCTCCCTTCTAGGTGATTTACAATAAAGAGAATGGCGAAGTCGCCATTTCTCAATCCCATGATGAGGGCATTGGGCAAGGAGGTTCTTAAAGCGGTCGAAATATTTTCAAAAAGGTTCATTAGCTGTTTGCTTAAACTGCAAGATGTTTTTTTTAATTTACGCAGTCTTGTGAACTGGATAGAACTTCTTCAAGAAGGCCTTGACGAAATTATCCCATGATGATATGAAATCGGCTTCTAAACTGTAGAGCCATTTCTTTGCTAAGTTTTTCAAAGAGAATGGGCAAAGCGTAACTTAATAGTGTCTACTCCTAGGTTGGCTATTTTCATCACGAGACATACTTCCTCAAATTCCTTATGAAAAAGTATGCATCCTTGGATTTAAATCTATGAAACTTGAAAAGAGTGTTGATGTATTATGGTTTCAGCTCAAATTGGTTGTCTCCTACATTGAAGAGCTGAATGCAAGATGAAAGGAGGTCCTAGTAGGAAGGAACCTATCCTGCAGGTTGTACGATGTATGGATCGGGTTTAAGTTCAGGGTGTGAACTGTTCCTAATTAATCTAGATGTGATTGGGTCTCCATCTCGACCAAGCTAACATGCACAATTAAACAAGCAAGTTCACCTAATCAGTCAAAAAAAATCAAAAATCCAAAATCCAAAATCCTAATCTAGGGTAAGCCTGAACCTTGATGACTCCTAAGTTTGGTCTGTTTTGGAAGGTATATTGCTGACTTAACTACAAGTTAATCGGCTAGGTAAGTGGGAAGATCGGTGGGAGGTATTCATCGAAGACGGGCCTAATTATGCCAAACCATCAATCTTCAGAGTTTCACCCCTTTATCCCCAACCTTAGACACTGATTTGACAGTTAATTTTGAAAAACTTCCTTCTTAAGTCAATCTCTTAATGAGCTCTAATTAACCTATGACCAATGTCTAGTCAATTTTTATTTTAGGATTAGAGTTGTGAGTGCAACGGAAATGGTTTGTGGGCCAAGGAAGGGTAATAACGTCCCCACCTTACGTTGTTTATGAGTTTTGCCCTTAAGATATATTAGTGCATGTCTACAAAAAAATAGAAAAGCATTCACGCAAAAGTAATAAATCATCCAAGGGTGCTTCCTAGTCTTTATGCAATGTGGATGTACCTTGTCGCCAATACTCTTCAACAGAAGTAAATAAATTTAAATAGACACGTGCCTATGATGCAAGAGTCTAATTTTTTTTAATTAGTCAACTAATAGGTTACTGCTAATTAGTTAGCAGTATGCAGGATGATCATAGATAATTATTATCAAAGTAGTAAATAGAACTTTACAATTTGCAGTAACCTGCAAAAGATCAATTAGTAGTGATCTACTAATGCCGCATTCGTGTAGATATTTAGTAGGCTCTGTTGCTCTGCCTTCTAGGGCAGAGACGCAGAGTAGCTATATGTTCTTAGCTGCAGCTAGTCTTCTTGTTATCAGATCCTACAAACAGAAACAAAAAAAAATAGTTTTGGAGAATATTGTACCATTCTTTCCCTGACAACAGCGATAAAATTTTGATTGAGGAAGAGAAATTGAATTGAAAATAAAGAAAACGTTAAAGTTAGAAGTTCTTAGTCTCTTCTCAATTTATCTGCGTAGTAAGGGCTAGACGGGTTGATCCATGGGGAAGGATGCGATGGAAGCTTTTTGGAATGAATTCTCTAACAAATAGCTTAGAAAAAGAATATTGATTGAAAGAAAAAGAATTTAATTAAGCAACAGAGATTATAGTCTACTAATCAATCATCTACCACAACTAATTGTTAGTCTAAGAGGGAAGAATATCATATTGAAGCCATAAAAATCTAACATGGGGTTTTGATTGAGAATCAAGTAAGATGAGTAAAAATATTGTAAACCTTAATTAGAATACACTAATTATTATTAAACTTTAGTTCATCCTAGTTTCTAAGCATAGCATAAAAAAATTCTTTTAGACCTAATAAGATGCTATCAAAGTTTCTAAATATGAATTAAGAATAATCATGAAAAAATGCAACCCTAAATTAATTTAACTTAATTAATTATTCATCTTCAAGAATTATCAATTCAATCCTGGGGTTTCTATTAAGCATGGATTTCAATCAGTTCATCGTTTAAACTAAACTTAGTTGATTGAGAGATTAGCAAACTACAAGTTAATTTAGTTATTCATATTTTTTATTTTAACAAAATTTATTATGAAGAAAGAAAGTTACATCAACAAGAAAAGAAGAAAAGAAAACAAAAGAAACTAAAGCAATAAAACTAAATTAAAGAACAAGCGAGATGAAAAGAATAATGAACCTTTATTAATGGATGTCACCGGCCAATTACAAGTTCTTTTTCTTCTTCAAAAATCTTCTTCTCTAATTAGAAAAGCAAAATAATACAAAGAAATTCAAAAAATAAAATGGCTAAAAAAATAATTTTATTCTCAATCTCTGAGATGCCTCTGCTATGTTGCTCTTTAGGGGTATTTATTAGAGATTTGAGAAGTAGAGCCCTAGTATAACACCTTCACCAAAATTCGACGCACGCGGCCCCCCCAAATTGCAGCGTTTCTGCGGCCAAAAAGGGGAGGCTGCGGCTCTTTTATGGAATCTAGTTACGCGCTTTGGCATGTGACTTCTTCTCGTCCATTTATGTGGAGATCTATCCTCGAAATCTTTGTTTGATCTCTAAATTTTGAAATATCTTTTATCTCTAGGTAACTTGAGAAGCAAGTTACATCTAAATCCAAATTTAATCTGGATTCTCCTTCTCTCTCTAAATAAATTTCATTTTATCCACTTCATCTTCTAGGACATGTAGTGTAACCAATCGGAATTTGAATAGAAGTCCACCACTATCTTTAATTGGGATGAGGATTCATCTTATTCTATTCTTTCCCTCCTATAGATTTTAAATTAATTTAAAACCCAAATTTAAATAGAATAGAAAAGATACTTCCTTTATCTTCTCAATTAATCTTTATTTTCATAATAATTGTGGGCTTTTGGGCTTCTTTGGGCTTTCTCTTAGATTATGAAGGCATGTACGTTACTCAATAATAAATGAATTAAATAGTAATATTTTAATAAAAATTAAGCATGAAAATGTGAATAATAATATGCATTATTGATAACTAATCACTTTTTGTGGAGCTGCCAACAATCTGTCTCAAAGAAGTGCCATTTGTTGCTGTTGAGACTTCATCTTACCACGGAATACTGCCATCAGATCAGTTGTCTCATTACAGCAACAATACGGGAGGAGGGTCGTTAAGCCATTGCTCTGAAAATCAAAATAAAATTTAGAAAAATATATAAATAGGCTTCAAATATAATAAACATCATTGAACTTATGGTTGGAATGTATGATTTTTAGTACTGTCAGTAAGACCTTGGCTATTAACTTAATTATACACCCTAAATAACCTAGCTCTGATACCAAGTAAACCCTGTCATGCCCCACTTTTTAAAATACACACAATTGAGTACGTGAGAGAGCCAGTAATATATTTTCAAAACAAATACGCTAAGCCTCAGTATATTAAATCAAAACATAAGGTTCACAATTTTAGCATTCAAAATCAAGTACAATAATCTCTTCAAAGGTTTACTCATTATAATGAAAACAGAAATAAAATTAAAACGCTAAGAAATCCTTACGGGATGAAATAATGATAGTCTACTGGAATTCTGCAACATGCTCAAAGTACTCCTAGACCTGCGGTGTCTCCAGATTTGGATCTCAGTAAGCAAACTCAAGATCGTCAGTAAGCGACTTGATTAGTGGTAAAATAAAGGGGATAAAAGAAACATGCAAAATAATAACCACATGCACTGTTAATTATAGTATTTTATAGCCAAGTTATGTGTATCTTATATGTTCAGTATTTCTTAAACATGTCCGGTTAAATCTAGTACTAGTTGTTTGAAGTTAATAGTTGAGACATTGTCGATATTTTGGTAGGTCCCGTGCATAGCTGAGACCACAACCCAGACTCTTAGCGCTGAACCAGACCCTACCGCAAGGTAATCAGGTAAAATATATAACAAGTCAGTTAACATATATAACATGTATAATAGGAACAAGAACAGGAACAGGACGGACTATCAGTCACCCCAAGAGAACTTTGCAGTGGAAGCTTCTTTTGATTGCACAACCTTCTCCAAGGTCCACCCAAAATATAGACGTTGTCTCACCTTTTAACTTTCCCATCCCCGATGTAAGTTGTCTAATGTTCTATGTCACATAAGTTACTGGGATAAGACGATGTCGATAAGAGGAAGTAGCACAATGTCCATAGAATAACAGTGTATCAGTGTAAAGTCACAATATCATCCCAGTAGGCTTGAGTAGCATAGGCCAAATCAATATCATGTAGTGATCATGCAGATTTATTAGTAAGAACAAGTGAACTTTATTACATGCAGAAATACATAAATATATTACAGGAAGTACATGAAAGTAATTTAGAAAACTATAAAATTTTTAAATACTAGAAAACTAACTTAATCATTTAAATCAACTTTATAGCATAATTAAATAACTAAATAAAATTATTTATCACAAAAATTCTTGTTTAACTGAAGGAGGAAAGGAACACTCACCCGAGCTTGATCACAAGTCCAAAGTACTGAAATCTTAGGATCCCAATAATCTACATAATTCATTCCAATAGAAATTGTTAGGATTTTACAAGGATGTTTTACTTTGGTGTTATAAAGGGTTTTAATCTTGATTAATTGATTTGGGGTTGGGATAATGGTCCTCTAGATTAAATGAATAAAATAGGTATAATTTAAATCAATTTCTAATTTTTCTTGGATTTTTAATAGGCTTTACAACATTAAATTTCTTAACGGGTCTGAATCAACCATTAAAGAAAATTGAATTTAAAGTGGGTAGTTTGAGTTAATTTATATAGTTATTCATCTAAACGTTTTTTATTATAGATGGTAGAAGTATTATAGACTGTTGTTTATAATTTTCTCTATCTTTTTGATATTTTTAACAAATTGTTTTAATTATTTTCCTACATGTTAACAGGTATGGATTTCTCAGTTGGGTCGGGTCTGACTTGCGGTTTGGGTCCAGGAGGTACAAGCCCATGCATGTTGGGCTGGGATGCAAGCCAGTGGGCCTTCAGCAGCAGAAATATTTTTTCCTGTGGGTGTGCACAGTGGGCTGCCCTGAGCCCACTGTGCAACCTAGGCCCAGAGCCCACTGTGCAACCTAGGCCCAGCCAGGCCAGGCCGGGTTTAGATCTGGCTTAAGACTGCATAGACCCGCACGAGTCTGTACAGTGGCCGAGTTGCTCTCGGCCAGCTGCAAAACTTCTTTTTTAATGTGAAATCCTTGGTTGTAAAATTTCAAAAAAAATATGTAAATTAAGATATGTGTTGGTATATTCTCCCATGTATTTTAGTTGGATTTTTGATTAAGTTTTGATGTAGGAATTCTTGTATAAATAGTGTAAACATGATTTATTAAATTAACTGAAATTTAATTCATAAAATTTTGATCTACTTGGATTTCTTCCCGTTTGCTTGCTCCTTAATTCTGCACCTCGAGATCCCGTTTATTCACGATCAACTTTAGGAAAGGGAAGAACTAAGTGGGGAGTGTTTGGGTTAAGGTTTTCACTTGAGGTAAAAGAAGAATTTTAGGGTTTTTATTTATTATTAGGGATTCTAAAATCTGAACTTCAGTTAGGATTAAACTGCTCGATTTGGTAGTTTAGATATAGGTTATAGATTTCTAAAAAGTCTCAAGAAAATTCGGTTTAGATCTAAAAATTGGGTTGACTTACTTATCTGGTTCAAATTTAAATTCGAATACCTTTAAAATTACACGTCAATGTGACACAATGGCCTACTCTCTCCTCTTCCTTGCTGAGGACCCAGGTTCAATTCCAACGCCTACATATTAATTAAGAATTTTTTCCCCAATATTATTATATCATCATTATTATTTTGGGGTGATTTTCAATTAGGATATTACAATCTACCTACCTAACAAGAAAATTTCATCTTCGAAATTTAAATTTAGGTGAGGAAAAAAATTACCTAATCATCATGGAAAAGGTGGGGATAGCTATCGTAGATAACATCCTCCCTCTCCCACATTGCTTCTCCCGGAGATCGCTTGCCCCAAGATACAAGAAAAAGTGGAATGGTTCATTTCTTCAATTCCTTGGTGGTCCAGTCTAGAATAACTATAGGCCTCTCAGTGTAGGATAGATCCGTCCTAAGCTCCAACTCAGAATGATACACAACATGACTGTCATCTCGGATATAGCTCCTCAGCTGAGAAACATAGAAGATGTCATGCACGCCATCCAAAGATAGGGATAATGCCAGTCTATAAGCCACTGCTCCTACTTGCTCCAAAATCTCAAAAGGTCCTATAAATCTAGGACTTAGCTTCCCTCTGTTGCCAAATCTGATTACTCCTCTTGTTGGAGATATCTTCAAGAATATCTTATCTCCAACCTCAAACACCAGTGGCCTTCTATCCAAGTCTGCCCATTGCTTCGGTCTATCCTAAGTGTTGGCCCAAAAGCCTTCCACCCTAGTTTTGATGATGATTAACTCATGTAGTTATGTTTACTAATAATCTTGTGATTTTAGTTTCAGATCATGTAACAAGATATTAGTTTGTGATTGCTTCAAAAAGAGGTGTTTTAGAAGCTTTCACATGGTGATTCCAGGGCTCAAGCATCAAGATCACACTTTGCCTAGCTCATGGATGAAGTTTTGGACCGAGTCGACTTGAAGATAAAGATCGTCAAGAAGACTTAGGTATCCTAGTTAGTTTAGTGTGCTTAGATCCATTTGTAAAGCTTAGAATAGTTGATATGCTCAAGTGCACAAACACACACGTTTTATGTTTGGATATCGGTTTTTCGGTGTTTAGTTTAACCAATATTTGTTTTCATGAATAATTAATCAAAACAAGTTTAATTGGTTTATGTATAGTTGTTTCATTCTATACATGCATGCTTAACTTTTATACAAACTTATTTTGACTATCCTATTCATGTATTGAAAAATCCAAGTTTGATAAAATACGAGTTTTGGTTTTGGTAAAAATGTTATAACACAAAAATAGTTTCATATGCTTGATATTTGAGTTGAAATTTTTATCACATGTTTATATATCAATGCAAAATGATAAAACTATTTCTGGGTATTTTTACAAGACTTAAAAAGATTTTCTAAAATATTTTCAACATGTATTTTCTGTCCCTGAACAGTGGCTGACAGGCCAGGATGGCCGACCACACGGGTCGACCGTACCAAGGGCCGGTCGACCCTTACGGTCGACCGACGTGCACAAGCCTGTGCACGTTTGACAGTCATAGGGACGGTCGGCCGACCGGACCTGAGAGCAGTGCTCTCTGTTTCTGGGGGTCGATCGGGTTGCCCCAACGGTCACATTTCTGACCGTTGGCAGTCGGCCGGGCCGGCCGACCGGTAGCCTGTCAGGCTGCCAGATCAGCCTAACGGCTAGTTTTGTTTTGGGGCTATAAATACCCCATTTCTTGGGAGATTTTGATAAGATTTTTAGAGCTGATTTTCTCCCATTCTCTGGTTTTAAAAACAAGTTTTAAAAAGTGTTTAAAGAGCAAAAAGATTCATTCTATTTGTTTTTAAGTGTTTTGTTATTTTCAAAGAAAATAAGTTTTTGGGAATTGGTTTCTTGTTCTTCATTTCTATATCAATTTGGTATTTTTTCCAAGAGATTTTCTTTGATCAAAACACTAGTTTTTCCACTTGAGCTATATCTTCTATTCTAATCTATTTAGGATCTTTGTCTTGTGAAAAAAGAGAAAAAGGAAAGAGGTTTGTGGTTGAGATATACCACTTGTTGTAAACCCCTTGATTTCTTGTATCCCTCTTGGTGAGGTTGATTTGGGTTGGTGTTTGCTCCCTCTTTGGTAGAGGTTGAGGCTTGTGGTTTGCTCCCTCTAGTGAGAGGTGGAGTTTGGTTTGTAACCCTCTTCGGTAGAGGTGTTTGTGGTTGTTGTATTGGCTACGGGCCTACCCTCGGTTGTGAGGCGGTGTTTGAGAGAGGAGTTCGGTACTCCTTTGTTGTAACAAACCCTCTTCGGTAGAGGTTCCCTCGGTGGGAGATAGTGGATTGAAAATCCTTCACGGTGGTGAAGGCGGGGATGTAGAGCTAGGGGCTCGAACCTCGAAACATATCTTGTTGTTAGCGTTTGATCCATTGTCTCTCTAACCCTCTCTCTCTTTATTTTGTGCATTGCATTATTCATATTGCCATATCATTCATATTGCTTGTGTTGCCTTGCATCGTTCATATTGCTATATCTCTTATATGCTTGGATTGTTTGTGTGTGCCTCACTTGTACTTAACCACAAGAGCTTCATATAACACTTCAACCCATATTTAGGGGAATCAAGAGGAGTTAGTCCAGAGCCCTTCACGGGAAATTCGGCTACACTTGTGTGTTGTACTAAGTGTGTTGCAATATGTTTTTAAGCTTCCGCATTTAGCGCATTTAGTTCCTAGATTAGCTTTATCACCTATTCACCCCCTCTAGGTGATTTACAATTGGTATCAGAGCCTACGCTCCTGATACTTAGGCTTAACATCTTAGGAGTGAGATCCTTTGTTTTCTAATCTTGTTTGCATTTGCTTGTTTGCACACATATAGTTTTTACCATGGACTTCATGACCCCACCTTGTTTTGACCCTTCCAACATTGTTGTTTGGAAGTATAGGATGTCCATGTACCTAAAGACCCTACGTTTGCATGTTTTTCTTGCGGCTACCAAGAGATGTTATCTTGGTGATCGCAATCATATAGGGGCCAATGCACAAGCCCTTGAGGCCATTAGAAGCACATTAAATAAAGAATATCTTATGCTTGCTTCTAACTTTGATTCCGCATTTGCAGTATGGAATATGTTGTCAACCACCACCACCACCTCCGAGCTTCAATTGCCAATCCAACAAGAAGAAGAGTCTAGTGGAGAATCCGACTCTCAATGCTTAATGGTCCAAGGGAATGACTCCCTTGAGGTACATTCGGAGCCCCACTTAGATTGTGATGATAATGCTAGTTCTTCATGTAATGAGAATATTGATCCCCAAGCTTTAAATGAAGAACTATCAATTGTTTGTGAAAAATTAATAGAAAAATATAATATTTTGAAAAAGAAAAGTCTAGGCCTTAATAATGATAATAAAAATTTGATTGCTAGACTTGATATTATTTTGCAAGAGAAAGAGGAGATTGCTAATGAGAGGGATTCATTAAAATCTCAACTTGATCTTGCACTTAAAGAAAATGAGTTTTTGAAAAACAATAATTATTGTGAAAATATTTTGAAGAAAAATGAAAACTTATCTTCAAAAATTGATTTGTTTTAAAAGAGAATGTTGCTTTGAAAAATAAAATAATTTCCATTTCTAATGATTTAAATGCTTGTTTAGAGAAAAACATTATTTTGCAACATAACATTGATGCACATGTTTGCCATGCTAGGTTAGTATCACACCCTACACCTATTACATGCCACACTTCTTCTTTGATTAACAATGATATATCTATACTTAAGAAGAGTGTTGATTGTTTGGGCTCCACTTTGAGCCAATGTGTAGTGGGCCATACACGTTTGGAATCTTTGTTTCGAAAGAAACAAGTTCCATCTATTCATGCACACCCTCCACGGCATGCACATGCTCCTCACGGACACCATCACACTTTGTATGCTCATGTGTACACTTGTACACATTGTGGACGTAAGGGCCACCTTGCTAAATTTTGCTATGATCGTATACATGTTTCAAATTTAGCAAAGAATTTTGTTTGGGTTAGAGAAGGTACTAACCCCCATGGACCCAATAAGATATGGGTACCAAAGACCACCCCTCTTGTTTATGATGTAGGAGTGGGCTCTCACATGACGTGAGAGTAGCCGTACCTTAGAGTGGATGCGTTCCGTACTTAAAGAAAACAATTTGGATGCATCACTTTCAAGGGATGTTTGGTGGAGAAGACCACCATATTTTGGAGACAAGGGAAGTTGCCTTCTAGGTTTTGGTAACGATTCCTAACTCATAATTATTGTTTACATGCTTTTCATGTCTATCATATATAGCATGTTTTATTGCTTGTAGATTATTATGAGAATGCCATGTTTATTAAATCCTTGACATACATGTTTAGCATTTTGAGACACCCATGTTTAATATGGACTATTATTTTGTGTTCTCACTGTTTGTTTAGCTATCATGTTTATCATAGGTTTAATAACTTGTGGATTTTCTTAATAATCATGTTTTGTTTATCATGATGAATTTTGTTTTGCTTAATGCTTCATGCCTTGATTACTAGTTTAAATGTTAGTTTTCATTAAGACTAGATATATATATTTGTGCATATAGTGGGCCACAAATAAATCTATATATGTTTGAGCTTGAATGCTTATTTGAACCCATTAGATGTGCTAGTATAGTCTAGTTTTGATGATCCATACATTTTAAACTTGTATTCCTAATTTTGGTTTTGTTTTTGATCTTGTGTTTTCATTTCATGTATATGTCTATTTTGCCAAACTTTAAGATATACATGTATACCTCTTGAGTCATTTGCTTTTCATGCAAATCTATACATATGGACTCAATTGTGTTTAGGGATATGTATGTATACTTTTTGTGTTGACAAATCATACATATACCTTGAAATAAAATTTATTTTAGTGAAAATTTAGTTTTTCATGTTTTTGTGTTTATGTTTAACTTCATGTATATGTCCATTTTACCCAAATTATTGTTATACATATACATCCTTTTGAGCCACGTGCCTTCATGCATATATCTTTGTGGACTCGTTGTGTTTGGATATGTATGTATACTTTAATTTGTATAGGACATACATATACCTTGAAGATTAAATAAGTTTTAATGATTTTCATTTTTTCTTATTTTAAGGAATATTGAGCTTAATTGTCAATTTTCATGATTATGATCTTCACATTGTATTTGTACATTCACCTTTATTGATTACTCATGTGTTTGTTTTCATGAGTCATATTTATGCTTCATTGACTTGAGTGTTGATTATCATGTGGATTCATGTTTTCATGAAAAATAATTTTGTTTTATTCCTTCCTTGAAGGATTTCGTACTAGTTTAAAAGATTTTCCATTTAACTAGTTACGGCTTTCTTCAATTTGGTAGAGTTTTTCAAACAAAACTTATTTTCAAATCCATTTTTGAAAACCCTTACCTTCCATGGGCGGTTGGACGGGAGATCATGTTCATGTATGCTTTAAAATGTAAATCATTTAAAACTTGAACAATGATTGGGTGGTAGGTAATATGAGATATACATTTGATCTTATTAGTTCAATTGGTATCATTGAATTCTTTCAATTGGTATCAATTTTGACCTTTCTTGTATACTCATATATGTTTGTATGTATGTATGCTTTCAATTTCAAAGAATATCAATTTCTATTGGTATCTATTTTTCATACATATATATGTTTGTGTTTTTGCTAAGCTTGATCTTCAATTTGCTTCAATTGATTCAATTTTCAATTGGTATCTCTTTTCAAGCTTATGCATGTGTTTTGTTGGTATTTCATAAAGGGGGAGAAAATTCGATTTCATGTTTACAATTGGTATTTGTATTTCCACTCCCTTGCTTTATGATAGAAAATAAAAAATTTTAAATTGATATCCAAATTGATTGTCACCCCTATTTGGTTTTGTTTTTGTTTTAGACAAAAAGGGGAGAACATTTTATTAACCCTTTTATTGATTCATTGTTTCGAACAAAAAGGGGGAGAAAAATTTATTGATTTGGTTTACTTTTACCCCTATTGAGGATTGTTTCTTTGTATTAAAAAGGGGAGAAGATTTTGTTTTGTTTCGATTTTTACCCCTTTGTTGATGATTGACAAAAAGGGGGAGAATTATTTGAGAGTTTAATGAGTTTATATATGCATATTTATGCTTTGCATATATTAAGTTTAATTTTACTTTAATTTTAATTGGTATCTAGAGCATGTTTTGTTTTGAACATTTCATTGGTATTTAGAACCTTTTATTGTTTATGCATTTCTATGCATTCATGTTTAAGAGCCTTTATTGCATATTTATGTTTATTTGTTTATGTATGAGTTAAGGGGGAGCTTCTTTGAAGCTTAACTTTAATCCATGCATATATAACTCCATGAGTTTTGTCATCATCAAAAAGGGGGAGATTGTTGGCCCAAAGGCCTTCCACCCTAGTTTTGATGATGATTAACACATGTAGTTATGTATACTAATAATCTTGTGATTTTAGTTTCAGATCATGTAACAAGATATTAGTTTGTGATTGCTTCAAAAAGAGGTGTTTTAGAAGCTTTCACATGGTTATTCCAGGGCTCAAGCATCAAGATCACACTTTGCCTAGCTCATGGATGGAGTTTTGGACCGAGTCGACTTGAAGATGAAGATCGTCAAGAAGACTTAGGTATCCTAGTTAGTTTAGTGTGTTTAGATCCATTTGTAAAGCTTAGAATAGTTGATATGCTCAAGTGCACAAACACACACGTTTTATGTTTGGATATCGGTTTTTCGGTTTTTAGTTTAACCGATATTTGTTTTCATGAATAGTTGATTAAAACAAGTTTAATTGGTTTATGTATAGTTGTTTCATTCTATACATGCATGCTTAACTTTATATAAACTTATTTTGACTATCCTATTCATATATTGAAAAATTCAAGTTTGATAAAATACGAGTTTTAGTTTTTGTTAAAAATGTTATAACACAAAAATAGTTTCATATGCTTGATATTTGAGTTGAAATTTTTATCACATGTTTATATATCAATGCAAAATGATAAAACTATTTCTGGGTATTTTTACAAGACTTAAAAAGATTTTCTAAAATATTTTCAACATGTGTTTTCTGTCTCTAAACAGTGGCTGACAGGCCAGGACGGCCGACCGCACAGGTCGACCGTACTAAGGGCCGGTCGACCCTTGCGGTCGACCAACGTGCACAAGCTTGTACACGTTTGACAGTCACAGGGACAGTCGGCCGGGCGGTCGACCGGACCTGAGAGAAGTGCTCTCTGTTTCTGGGGGTTGACCGGGCGGTCGACCGGGTTGCCCCAACGGTCACATTTCTGACCGTCGCCGGTCGGCCGGGCCGGCCGACCGGTAGCCTGTCAGGCTGCCAGATCAGCCTAACGGCTAGTTTTGTTTTGGGGCTATAAATACCCCATTTCTTAGGAGATTTTGATAAGATTTTTAGAGCTGATTTTATCCCATTCTCTGATTTTAAAAACAAGTTTTAAAAAGTGTTTAAAGAACAAAAAGATTCATTCTATTTGTTTTTAAGTGTTTTATTATTTTCAAAGAAAATAAATTTTTGGGAATTGGTTTCTTGTTCTTCATTTCTATATCAATTTGGTATTTTTCCCAAGAGATTTTCTTTGATCAAAACACTAGTTTTTCCACTTGAGCTATATCTTCTATCCTAATCTATTTAGGATCTTTGTTTTGTGGAAAAAGAGAAAAAGGAAAGAGGTTTGTGGTCGAGATATACCACTTGTTGTAAACCCCTTGATTTCTTGTATCCCTCTGGTGAGGTTGATTTGGGTTGGTGTTTGCTCCCTCTTTAGTAGAGGTTGAGGCTTGTGGTTTGCTCCCTCTAGTGAGAGGTGGAGTTTGGTTTGTAACCCTCTTCGGTAGAGGTGTTTGTGGCTGTTGTATTGGCTACGGGCCTACCCCTCGGTTGTGAGGCTGTGTTTGAGAGAGGAGTTCGGTACTCCTTTATTGTAACAAATCTTCTTCGGTAGAGGTTCCCTCGGTGGGAGATAGTGGATTGGAAATCCTTCACGGTGGTGAAGGCGGGATGTAGAGCTAGGGGCTCGAACCTCGAAACATATCTTGTTGTTAGCGTTTGATCCATTGTCTCTCTAACCCTCTCTCTCTCTTTATTTTGTGCATTGCATTATTCATATTGCCATATCATTCATATTGCTTGTGTTGCCTTGCATCGTTCATATTGCTATATCTCTTATATGCTTGGATTGTTTGTGTGTGCCTCACTTGTACTTAACCACAAGAGCTTCATATAGCACCTCAACCCATATTTAGGGGAATCAAGAGGAGTTAGTCCAGAGCCCTTCACGAGAAATTCGGCTACACTTGTGTGTTGTACTAAGTGTGTTGCAATATTTTTTTTAAGCTTCCGCATTTAGCGCATTTAGTTCCTAGATTAGCTTTATCACCTATTCACCCCCCCTATAGGTGATTTACACTAAGCTGCCTTAAGACGCTCTCGGATAATCTTAATTTTCTTCGCTGTTTGAGTTATGATCTCTGGTCCCAGCATCTCCGGTTACCAATATAGTCCCAGTACAAAGGAGACCTACACTTCCTTCCATATAATGCTTCAAAGGCTATCATCTTAATACTGGACTGTTAGCTGTTATTGTAGGCAAACTCTGTCAAATGCAGATGATCTTCCCATGACCCCTTGAAGTCTAGCATGTAAGACCTCAATATGTCTTCGACAATGTGGATCGTCCGTTCTGATTGTCCATCAGTCTGCGGATGATATGCTGCACTAAACTTCATCGCGTTCCCAAGCTTTTTGGAGATTCTCTAAAAGTGGGACATTAATCAATTGTCTCTGTCAGATACTATGCTAATTGGTACGCCATAGACTCTCACCACCTCACCTCATGCATGTACTTCTTTGCTAACAACTCTGAAGACTATCCCAGTCTAAAAGGAATGAAGTGTGCTGACTTCGTGAGATGATCCACTGTAACCCATACTGCATTGTTTCCTTTCTGACTGCGAGGTAAGGCAGTGACGAAGTCCATAGTAATGTGCTCTCAGTTCCATTCTAGAATAGTAAGGGTTGAAGTAGTCTGGCTGTTCTCTGATGTTTAGCCCTCACTTGTTGACATACTAAACACTTTGCCACATTCTGAGCAATCTCCCTTTTCATCCCGTGCCACCAAAAGTGTTGCTTTAGATCTTGATACATCTTCATCCCTCCTAGATGTATAGAATATGCCGAACTATGGGCTTCTGATAACACTTTATATCGAACCTCTTCCTTATGCACACAAATCCTGTTACTGAAACAGAGTGTTCCATCTGCATGAATTTACACGTCTGTCCTTAGTCTGGCTTCCACTTGCTCCCTGAATTTCTGCAACTTGGGATCTCCACCCTGAGTCTCTTTGATCCTCTCCAATAAAGTCTGTTGAATTTGCATAGCCATCAACTCTCTGAAAGTTTTAATCGTTTGCATCACCATCATGTCCATCCGTCTCATCTCCTCAAACAACTCTTTCTGGTGAGTGATATGCATCACCATACATGCTTATAGCTTCCGGCTCAAAGTATTTGGTACCACATTAACCTTCTCAGGATGATAGTGTAGATCAATGTCATAATCAGCCATCAACTCTAGCCATCTCCTTTGCCTCATGTCCAACTCCTTCTGTGTGAAGATATACTTCAAGCTCTTGTGATCAGTATATATCGCACTTGATCTCGTAATAGATAGTTCCTCCAAATCTATAAGGCGAAAATGACTGCTGCCAGTTTCAGATCATGCGTAGGATAATTTTTCTCATGAGGTTTTAGTTGCCTAGACGCATATGCTATCATGTGTCCATGCTACATTAGCACCATACCCCAAGCCTTGACCTGACGAGTCGCTATATATGACCATACCTCCAGTCCCGTCGGACATCTTCAAGACTAAGGCCGTGATCAATCTGTTCTTTAACTTTTACAAAACAGTAGCACACTCCATAGTCCATACATACTTTACTCCCTTCTGAATAAGCTTGGTTAGAGGTCCTGTAATCCTTGAGAAATCTTGCGCAAACCTCTGATAATATCCAGCCTATCCTAGAAAACTTCTGATCTCTGTTGCCGTCTTTGGAATGGGCCAATCCTTCGCTACCTGAACCTTACTGGAATCCACCGCGACACCTTCTCCTGAAATAATATGACCCAGAAAAGTCACGCTCTTAAGCCAGAACCCACATTTACTCAGTTTAGTGTAGAGCTTCTCCTGATAAAGGGTCTACAATACAATCCTCAAGTGCTCTGCATGCTTCTCTTCATTTTTAGATTAAATCAGGATAACATCTATGAATACTACTACAATTTATCCAAGAATAGAGAGAATACCTGATTCACCAAGTTCATGAAAATTGCTGGGGCATTGGTCACTCCAAATGGCATGATTAGGAACTCGTAATGACCATAATGAGTCCTAAATGTCTTTTTGGAATGTCCTCCTTCACATTCCATTGATGATATCCAGAACGGAGATCAAACTTCGAGGACACCTTAGCTCCACAAAGTTGATCGAACAGGTCATCAATCCTTGGCAAAGGATATTTGTTTTTGATGGTGACTTTGTTCAATTCCTAGTAATCAATGTACATCCTCCTGCTACCATTCTTCTTCTTCACCTGGAGCTCCTCAAGGTGAAACACTAGGTCTAATGAATTCTTTGTCTGAGTACTCTTGTTATTGTTTCTTCAACTTTACAAGTTCTACGGGTGCCATCTGATATGGTGCCTTAGAGATTGGGGCCGTACCCAGAAGGACATCTATAGAGAACTCCAGGACTTGATCTGGCGACAATCCGGGTAGATCTTCTGGGAACACATCCAAAAATTCTTCCACTACTGGCTTCGACATCTCCTCGGCTTCTGTGATGACGCAATCTTCTTGATGCTTTTGTCTGGATGCCCTAGATTCTCCAACAAACTGAGACTCTAGTTGATGTGAAATTTAAAATATTACACTCTTGTTCTGATAATCAATTATTGGGTGATACTTGCTAAGCCATGCCATGCCTCGGATCACATCGTATCCACCAGTGTCTATTACAAACATGTCTGCATTAAACTTCCTTCCACAAATCACTACAGAACATGATTTGCGTATACTACTAGTGGTTATAATCCCATTCCTGGTACTAATCTCCCATTGAGTATCCATAACATTATAGGGTATAGAATGCATCATAATAAAACTAGTAGATATATATAGCAATGTGAAGCACCAGATCAAATAGTAATATAACTGGAACTAAATGAACCAGAATGGACCTGTCACCACTTCCTTTGATGCCTCTGCCTTCTTTAAAGTCAGGTTGAAAGCCTGGCCTCTCCTCCGACTTGCTCCTACCCTCCTCTAGGACTGTTTGAATACCTGTTGTTACAAAAGAAGTGGAGTTGCTCTACCTGCAGGTACGGAGTTCCTCCTTGCTGCTTTTGGTGTTAGAGCAACAGGCATGACACTTCTCTGCCCATTAGACGGGTAGTTCACTAGCTGATGATCTCTAGCTCTACAAGCCGAGCATATCCCATTCGCCCTTCTGCATGCCCATCACTTATGCCCCGACAGCTGACAAAATCCGCAAACTAATGCCTGCAGGGAAGGAATAAGTTGTTGCTTGTTCTGAGTTGCCCCTCCGAACCTGCATGGAGGTCCCTTAGTCACTTGGTTGAAAGATCGCTTCAGCGGCCTTGTCCGCACCCTGCTCTTGTTCTCCCTTTCTACTACCTGTTCCAAGCTACGGGGTAGCACTAAAACCTGAGAGTGAGTCCCCAGTGGTTGTGTGACCAAGAACTTCTGAATATCCAACCTCAGACCCTGCTGCAATCAGTTAGCCCGATTTTCTTCCTCTGCCATCATGTATGGAGCGAACTGGCTCAACCGTAAGAATTTCACAGCGTACTCGTCAATGCTTCGACTCACTTGTTGAGGTTGATGAAGTGTTGCTCCATTTCACTTTGGGCTTTCTTGGGAAAGTACCTCTCATAGAAGCTATCCATGAATTGCTCCCAAGTGATTAGTGGCTCCAACCGCTCCTCCTCTGCAAGCCACCATGTCCGAGCGACGTTTGTTAGTTGAACCTTGACCACCTCGACTTGCTTGTCCTTAGAAACACGAGCTGCATTTAGGAGGTTGGTCATATCAACTAACCATTGCTCCGCATCCAATGGCTTTTCTGTACCGGCAAAGGTAGTCGGTTGTAACCTTCTGAAGTCAGAGATGTTCTTGGGCTTTGGTTCTCGAGGTACCATCAACCTTTTCTATAGCCGCCGTGGTTGTCTGTTGAGCTGCCAACAATCCGTCTCGAAGGTGTGCCGTTTGTTGCTGTTGAGATTCCATCATACCATGGAGCACTCCCATCAGGTCAGTTGTCTTATTACGAGCAGCAATACGGGAGGAGGGAGGTCGTTGAGCCATTGCTCTAAAAATTAAAATAAGATTTAGAAAATATATAAATAGGTTTCAAATATAATAAACATCATTGCACTTGTCGCTAGAATGTATGATTTTTAGCACTGTCGGTAAGAGCTTGGCGATTAACTTAATTATACACCCTAAATAACCTGGCTCTGATACTAAGAAAATCCTGTCATGTCTAACTTTTCAAAATACACACAATTGGGTACGTGACGAGAGCTAACGACGTATTTTAAAATAAATACACTAAGCCTCAGTATATTAAATCAAAACATAAGGTTCACAATTTATTCTAGCATTCAAAAACAAGTACAATAATATCTTCAAAAGTTAACTTATTATAATCAAAACAAAAATAGAAATAAAACACGAAAAAATCCTCACGTGATAAAATAATGATAGTCTACTAGAGTTCTGCAACGTGTCCAAATTACTCCTGGTCCTGCGGTGTCTCCAGATCTGAATCTGAGCAAGCAAACTCAGAGTCATCAATAAGCTACCTAATGAGTGATAAAATAAAGGGGGATATAAAAACATGCAAAATAATGACCACATGCACTGTTAAGTATAGTATTTTACAACCAAGTCATGTGTATCTCATATGTTCAATAAGTCTTAAACATGTCCGGTTAAACCTAGTACTAGTTGTTTGAAGTTAATAGTTGAGACATTGTCTATATTTTAGATGGGTTCCGTGCATACCCGGGACCACAGTCCAGACTCCTGGTGTTGAACCAGATCTTACCGTAAGGTAGTCAAGTAATATGTATAACATGTATAATAGGAACATGACAGGGTGTCAGTCACCCCACGGGAACCCTTCAGTGGAACCCTCTTTCGGTTGCACAACCTTCTCCTAGGTCTACCCAAAATATAAATGTTGTCTCACCTTTTAACTTCCCACCCTCAGATGTAAGTTGTCTAATGTTCTATGTCACATAAGTTACTGGAATAACACAACGTCGATAACAGGTAGTAGCACAATATCCATAAAATAACGGTGTATCAGTGTAATGTCACAATGTCATCCCAGTAAGTTTTAGTGGTATAGTCCTAGTCAATGTCATGTAGTGATCATGTAGATTTATTACTAAGAACAAGTCAACTTTATTACATGCAGGAATACATAAATATATTACTGGAAGTACACGAAAGTAATTTATGAAAACTATAAAATTTCTAAATACTAGAAAACTAACTTAATCATTTAAATCACCTTTATAGCATAATTAAATAACTAAATAAAATTATTTATCACAAAAATCTTTGTTTAACTGATGGAGGAAAAGAACACTCACCTGAGCTTGACCAAAGCATTGAAATCCTAGGATCCCGGTAATCTACATAATTTTTTCAAATAGAAATTGTTAGGATTTAATAAAGATGTTCTACTTTGGTGTTATAAAGGGTTTTAATCTTGATTAATTAATTTGGGGTTGGGAATATGGTCCTCTGGATTAAATGACTATGATAGGTTTAATTTAAATCAATTTCTAATTTTAGTTGGATTTTTAATAGGTTTTATAACATTAAATCTCTTAACGGGTTTGAATCTACCATTTAGAAAAACTGATCTTAAAGTAGGTGATTTGAGTTAATTTATATTGTTATTCATCTAAAAAAAATTAGTATAGATGGTAGAAGTCTTGTAGACTGTTGTTTATATTTTTCTCTATTTTTTGATATTTTTAACTAATTATTTTAATTATTTTCCTACAGGCTAACGGGTCTGGATTTCTTAGTTGGGTCGGTTGTGTCTTGCAGTTTGGGTCCAGAAAGTGCAGGCCCATGCAAGTTTGGCTGGGATGCAGGCTAGTGGGCCTTTAGCAGTAGAATTTTTTCTGTAGGTTGTGCACAATGGGCTGCCACGAGCCCACTGTGCAGCCCAAGCCTGGCCAGGCTAGGCCAGGTCGGGTCTGGGCCTAGCTTGAGACTACACAGACCCGTCTGGGTCTGTACAGTAGCCAAGCTGTTGACCCAAAAGCCCATCACTCTAGTTTTGATGATGATTAACTCATGTAATTATAGTACTAATGATCTTGTGTTTATTAAGTTTCAGATATTCAATCAAGATCTTAGTCGATATTTCACTAAAGATTCGAAGTCAAGTTTTGAAGCTAGCACGTGTTGATTCAAGATCTCGTGTTTCAAGATTGCATCAAGTACTCAAAGAGGAGTCTAACTCATGGATCAAGCTTGGATCAAATCAAGATGGAGAAGAAGATTTTCAAGACAAGATTTTCAAGAGAAGATTTGAGTCCTAGTTTGTAAGTTTAAGATTTTATTTTAGGATAAAATATAACGAATAAATTAGTTGGGAATTGCTTGAGCTTTACACACAAAAAAAATTTTATATATCATTTTCATAACAAATAGTTTAAGTTCTTGGAATATAAAGTTTTGGTTTTTGGATTTTCAAGAATATATATTTCAGTTTCATGAATAGATTTCATTAAAATAAGTTTACATGGTTTATATATATGTCGGATTTCATCCATACGCATTTATACTTCATATGTTTAGAAAAACTTATTTTGATGTGTCTAATTCATGGTTTCAAGTTTTGTTTTTAACAAAACTTATTTTGGTATTTAATGTAAAAAACAAGTATATATCATTTTTCATGTGTATTGGATTATATATATGTACATCATGCTTTAAAAGTGTTTCAATATCTTGTTTATTTATTTATACAAGTTTGAGAAAATATCAGTTTTTCATTTCAAAAATTGGTTTTTAGAAAATACAGCTTTCAGTTTAAGCTTTAATTTTTATACCTCAAAAATAGTTCAAATTATTTATAATATGTGATGATTTTTTATCACACATATTTGTACTTCAACTTATTTATATGTGCTTATTTTTGTGAAATTTATAGGATTTTATTGAAATTTTAAGGGTGTTTGAAGTTCAAATTTTAATCCCTTAAAAATATTTTCTGGGCTGCTGTCAGCCGACCGACTGGTCGACCGACACATGGCTCGATCGATCGAGCAGTCGACCGATATACACAGATACGTGCAAAAGCCCATCGCATAAGGGTTGGTCGACCGACTGGATTAACCCAAGTCTCGGGTTGCCCTGGACGACCGAATGGTCGACCGACTAGGCATTGCCTTGGGGACGGTCGATCGCCCAGTCGACTAGTAACCCCAACGGTCATTTTTATGACTGTTGGCCAGTCGACCGATAGATCAATTTTGACCTGTTTTGGACCCCAACAGTTATATTTTGGAAACCCTATAAATATGAGTTCCCCTGGCCAGTTTTATATAAGATTTTCAACAATAATTTTTCTCATCTTCTTAAGTGTTTTCAGCAAGTTTTCAAAAGAAGTTTTTGTGAAAAACTCTTCATCTTTATTTGTTTCAAAATTTTGAAAAATTAAAAGAAAACAAGTATTTGGGAATTCTATTTTGTTCTTCATTTTTCATATCTATCAAGAAGTTTTTCCCAAGTGTTTTCTTTGTATTTTCTTTTCCAAACACTTTATTTCACTCACATACTTGAGCTCTTTATTGTAAATTTGTCCTTTAGGATCTTGTTTGTGAGAGGTGTTTTTGTTTGTGATTTTTTGAGATCACCAAGTGGTTGTTTGTGATCATTGAATCACCAAGTTGTAATCTTTCTTTACTTTGTGTCTACCCTCTTGTGTAGAGGTGTGAGAGTTAGAGTTGTGTACTCCTTATTTGTAAGTTGTAATTCCTCGGTAGAGGTCCTTTTGTAGAAGATCCAATAATAGATAATGAAAATCCTTTTATGTGAAGGGGGGACATAGAGCAGTGGCTCGAAGCTCGAAATATATCCTTGTGTTTGCATTTAATCTTCTATCTCTCAACTCCCTACTCTTTATATCTTGCATTGTTATTATTGTTCATATACACACATAATTGATATTGTTTGTCTACACACACTTGTGTTCAATCAAGAGGGCTATTGAAGCACCTCAACTCTTAGTTTAGAAGAATCGTGAGGAGAAGTACCAGAGCCCTTCACAGGGAATTCGAGCTCACTCTTGATTACACATAGTATGTGTTAACTTTTAATTTTAATACCATATTTTTTGTCCTAGATTAGTACCACACCTATTCACCCCTTCTAAGTGTACTTTCAATTGATATCAAAGTTAACGCTCCTGATATTCGGTTTAACCACCTAGGGTGTGATCCTCTTTTGCTAATCTATATTACTTTGCACACATATTAGTTTGCACTCATGAATTATCTTACTCCACCTATATTTGATGCTTTTACATAGATATGTGAAAATTTAAAATGACTTTATATTTAAAAGCAATAGGATTGCATGTTTATCTTGACCCTACTAAAAATTCTTATATTAATAATGGCAAGTATATTGAGGCTAATGCACAACTATTGATTGCACTTAGGCAATCACTAAGTAAAGAACATCTTTTTTGATTTCTCATTGTGATTCCGCTTTTTCATTGTGGAACACTTGACCTCTCCCAAGGAACATATGGCACATGTTTTGGAGAAGGAACTCATAGTAGATGAGTCCGACGAGGCATGCTACGTGGTCCAAGGGATTGATTCCCTTGAGGTAAAATCGAACACTCATCTTGATGATTGTGCTAGCCCTTCTGACGATCATGATAGTAGTATAGATGCCCATGCTTTAAATGAAGAGCTCTCAATATTTTGTAAAAACTTTGCTTTCTAAATATAAACTTTTGAAAAAGAAGAGTTTCGATTTAAAAAGGGAAAATGAAAATTTGGTTTCAAAACTTGATTTGATTTTGAAGGAGAAAGTTGAGGTTTCAAATGAAAGGGATTCATTAAAAATCCAACTTGACCTTATTTTAAAAGAAAATGAGATTTTGAAAAATAAAAATAATTTTGATATTATTTTGAAAAATAATGATCTTTTGTCTTCAAAACTTTATATTGTTTAAAAGAAAATGATTATTAAAAAATAAAATTACTTTGATTTCAAAAGAATTGGATTTTGTTTCAAAAAACAATATTTCTTTGAAAAATGAGTTTGCTTCTCATTCTTGTCATACTCCTATTGATTCATCTTCTCATGCTAAGAATTTTGTTTCTCTTGCATGCTCTATTTCTTCTTCTATTATTTAAAATGATATATGTATATTGAAGAAGAGTGTAGATTGTTTGGGCTCCACTTTGAGCCAATGTGTCATGAATCACACAAGATTAGAATCCATGTTTCACACATACTCCATATAGTCATGCACACAAAACACGGCATACACATGCTTATCATGCTTACACACATGATTTTTTGTATGCTAAATGTATACTTGTACACATTGTAGACGTACGGGCTACCTTGCAAAATTTTGTTATGATAAAATACATGCTTTAAATTTTGCAATTAAGAATGTTTGGTTAGGAAAGGTGCTAACCCTTAGGACCAAAGAAAGTTTGGGTACCAAAATTCACTCCTATTATATTTGATGTAAGTGTGGGCTCTTATACGACGTGATAGTAATGGTGCTTGATGGTAGATGCATTCCAAGCTAAATGGTCATAATTTAGATGAATCACTTTCGAGGGAGCTTTCGTGAGAGGACCACCATGTTTAGAGAAATAGAGACTAGCCCTACCGGTGTTGGTAACTATCTCTATCCTCTTTATTTTTTGTTTATGTTACATGCTTTCTTATTGTTGATTGTTAGCATGTATTAGTTTTCTTATTCATTATATTTAAATTAGTGTTTATTAAACTTGAGATATACCATAGATGGTATTTGAGATACACTCATGTTTATATAGATTCATTTTTGTGTTTTCACTATTGTTTAACTATGTATGCATATCCTTGTTAAAATAGCATTGCATGTACACTAATAATTTTATTTGTTTTAATCAAGTTTGGATGTTTTGTGCTTCATGTTTTGATTACATGTTTAAATGTAATTTTCATTAAAACTTGTGCTTATACCTATATAATTAGTAAGCTATACTTGACTATTATGTTTGAGTGCTTCATTTCTCATGTGAACTCATTATATATTTATATAATCTAGTTTTGATGATTCTTATATTTATACTTGTATTCCCTATTTTGTATATATTTTTTATAAGAATGTGTTTAGCTTCATGCATATGTGAATTTTACCAAAACTATTAGATATACGTGTTCTATCCTTGAGTCACTTACTTTAAAATGCCATGTATTATTTTATGGACTCAATGCATGTTTGGATAACATGTATGCTTTAGTTTTGATAAAATATACATGTACCTTGAAGTTTAGTTTTTAAAATCTTTATTGATTTTGATGAAAAAGCAATTTATTTGTTTTAATTGAGCTTCATTGCCTTATCTCCATGAATACGTTTATTATATGATTTTTTTACACTCTATATTTTGTGTTTGCTCATAATTTTGGATTCATTAGAATTAATGTGCTTCATAACTCTTTAAGTGTCAAATTA
The DNA here is from genome assembly GCA_038442645.1 of Agave tequilana. Taxonomy (NCBI): domain Eukaryota; kingdom Viridiplantae; phylum Streptophyta; class Magnoliopsida; order Asparagales; family Asparagaceae; genus Agave; species Agave tequilana. The sequence continues at coordinate 75,386 of JAVJIF010009298.1, read as the reverse complement.
TTGTGTATTTAGCATATTTTCATGAGATATATATTTTCTTTTATTCTTTACTTGAAGGATTTCATACTAGTTTTTAAAATTATCATAAAATTAGTTTCGTATTCTTTAAATAGTAGTGTTTTCAAAATATGCTAAAATTATTTTCAAATCTTATTTTTGAAAATTTCTACCTTCTAAGGGAGGTTGGTCGGGCTCCATGCCTTGTATGCTCTTAATGAGAATATCTTTTAAAACATGTACATGATAGGATGGATATTATGAGTTATACATGATTTCAATAATTTTTTCATTCTTGTGTACTCATGTTTTTATGTATGTATGCATCATGTTTCAATTGGTATTATATTTCAACTGCTCTGATTATACATACATATATATGATTTTTTGTGCGAAATTAAAAAATTTATACACATATGTTTTATAGCATAAATTGTTTTATGATAAGATTGATTTAGTTCTAAAATGTTAAATTGGTATGTTTGCAAGCTTATGCATTGATTTCTTTGGTATTTCAAAAAGAGGGAGAAAATTATTGATTTAATTGGTATTTCATATATTTTCAATTGGTATCTTATTCCCATCTTTTTGAGAAAAAGATTTTATTTTAGAAAATATTTACATTTTCAATATTGGTATCAATAATTTCAATTGGTATTATTTACAATTAGTATCTATATTGTAAAATAGTTTAGAGTTTACCTTCAATTGGTATCTTTGAATTTTAAAAGATTTCTTTCAATTGGTAAATAGATTACTTTCTATTGGTATTTAAATTTTTTTTCATGGATCATTTACTTTCAATTGATATGATGATTATATCTATGTTGTTTTTCAGTATTTTTTTGATATCAAAATTTGTTTCTATTGAAATCAAAATTTTGTTTTGAGATATATTGCTTATATGTAAGGGGAGCTTAACATCTCCTTTACATAAAGATTCATGTGACATATAAAAAAAGTTTGACCTCTTTTTTTTATATAGTACACTTGTGTAAGGGGAGCTTAATATCTCCAAGTATACATTGTATATACTTTGCTTATATGGGTTAGGGTTTAATCATCTCTTTCTTTATGTAATGCATGTATGTAGGGGGAGTTTCTAACAGTCTCTCCTCTTCATGGATTTATTTGGATATACATTTATCGTGTTTTCTTCACCCCTTTGTTGATGAATGACAAAAAGGGGAGAAGGATTTGGGTTTATATATGCATGTTTATTTGTGTTTATGCATATATATGTTTTATGCACATTCATATGCATATGTTATTATGGTTTTGATATCCAAAGCTCTTATTGCATATCCATTTTATTAGTATCTTAATCTACATGTTTTATTACTATCTAAGTTTCATTGAATATTCATATGCATGTATTTTCGGACTATGATTGCATATCTATTTTTTTTATTGTTTATTAGTATCTAAGCTTTTATTGAATATCTATTTATTTATTTGCTATGCATGAGTTGAGGAGAGCTTCTATGAAACTTATATTTAATTTATACATATATAACTCCATGAGTTTTGTCACCATAAAAAAGGGGGAGATTGTTGGCCCAAAGGCCCATCACTCTAGTTTTGATGATGATTAACTCATATAGTTATAGTACTAATGATTCTGTGTTTATTAATTTCAGATATTCAATCAAGATCTTAGTCGGTGTTTGCTTCAACTAAAGATTTGAAGTCAAGTTTTGAAGTTAGCACGTGTTGACTCAAGAGCTCATGCTTCAAGATCGCATCAAACACTTAAATAGGTGTCTAACTCATGGATCAAGTTTGAATCAAGTTAAGATAGAGAAGAAGATTTTCAAGAGAAGATTTTTAAAAGAAGACTTGAGTCCTAGTTTGCAAGTTTAAAATTTTGTTTTAGGATAAAATGTAAAGGATCGATTAGTTGTGGATTGCTCAAGCTTTTACACACACAAAATTTATATATCGTTTTCATAACAAATAGTTTTAGCTCATGGAAAATACAGTTTTGGTTTTGAATTTTCAAGAATACATATTTGATTTCATGAAGTAATCATCAAAACAAGTTTACGTGCTTTATATATATGTTGGATTTTATCTATATGCATTTATACTTCATATGTTTAGAAAAACTTATTTTGATGTATGTAGTTCATGGTTTCAAGTTTTGTTTTTAACAAAACTTATTTTGGAATTTAATATCAAAAACAAGTATATAACATTTACCATGTGTATTGGATTCTTTCCATGCACATCATGCATCAAATTTGTTTCAATATCTTGTTTTTGCATTTATACAAGTTTGAGAAAATATCGGTTTTTCATTTCAAAATTGGTTTTTAGAAAATAAAATTTTTGGTTTAAGCTTTAATTTGTATACCTCAAAAATAACTCAAATTGTTTGTAATATGTGGTGATTTTTGATCACACATATTTGTACTCAACTTATTTATATAAACTTATTTTGGTGAAATTTATGGGATTTTATTGGAATTTTTAAGGGTGCTTAAAGCCCAAATTTTAATCCCTTAAAAATAGTTTCTAGGCTACTGTCGGCCAACCGACCGGTCGACCGGCACATGGCTTGGTCGATCGAGCGGTCGACCGACATGCACGGATACGTGCACAAGCCCATTGCCTAAGGGCCGGTCGCCTGTGCGGTTGATCGACTGGATCAACCCAAGTCTCTTATTGCCCCTGTCGACCGAACGGTTGACCGACTAGTCATTGCCTTGGGGACGGTCGACCGCCCGGTCGACCGGTAACCCCAACAGTCATTTTTATGATTGTTGGCCGGTCGACCGACTGGTCAATTTTGACCTATTTTGGATCCCAACTGCTACATTTTGAAAATCCTATAAATATGGGTTCCCTTAGCCAGTTTTGCATACGATTTTCTACAATAATTTTTTCCATCTTCTAAGTGTTTTCAGCAAGTTTTCAAATGAAGTTTTTGTGCCAAAAACTCTTCATCTTTATTTGTTTCAAAATTTTGGAAAATCAAAAGATAACAAGTCTTTGGGAATTCTATTTTGTTCTTCATTTTCATATTTATCAAGAAGTCTTTTTCAAGTGTTTTCTTTTCCAAACACTTTGTTTTACTCACATACTTGAGCTCTTCATTGCAAATCTATCCTCTAGGATCTTGTTTATGAGAGGTGTTTTTATTTGTGATCTTTTCAGATCACCAAGTGGTTGTTTGTGATCATTCGATCACCAAGTTGTAATCTTTCTTTGTTTTGTGCCTACCCTCTTGTTTAGAGTTCAAGTTATATACTCCTTATTTGTAAGTTGTAATTCATTGGTGGAGGTCCTTTGTGAAAGATCCAATAGTGGATGGTGAAAATCTTTCTGTGTGAAGGTCGGGTTGTAAAGCAGTGGCTTGAACATCGAAACATATCCTTGTGTTTGCATTTGATTTTATATCTCTCAACTCTCTACTCTTTATACTTGCATTGTTATTGTTGTTCATATCCATACATGCTTGATATTGTTTGTGTACTTACACTTGTGTTCAAGCAAGAGAGCTATTGAAGCACCTCAACTTTTAATTTAGAGGAATCGTGAGGAGAAGTTCCAGAGTCCTTCATGGGGAATTCGGACTCACTCTTGATTACACATAGTGTGTGTTAGCTTTTAAGTCTTAATTCCATATTATTTGTCCTAAATTAGCACCATACCTATTCATCCCTCTCTAGATGTACTTTCACATTTTTTTTTGATGTGAAATCCTTGGTTGTAAAGTTTCAGAAAAAATATGTAAATTAAGATATGTGTTGGTATATTTTCCCATGTATTTTAGTTGGATTTTTGATTGAGTTTTGATGTAGAAATTCTTGTATAAATAGTGTAAACATGATTTTTTCAATTAACTAAAATTTAATTCATAAAATCTTGATCTACTTAGTTGGATTTGTTCTCACTTGCTTGCTCCTCAATTCTTCACCTCAAGATCCCTTTATATACGATCAACTTAAGAAAGGGAAAAAGGAAGTGAGGAGGGTTTCGATTAGGGTTTTCTCTTAAAGTAGAAAAAGAATTTTAGGGTTTTTATTTCTTATTAGAGATTCTAAAATCTGAACTTCAGTTGGAGTCAAAGTGCTTGATTTGGTAGTTTAGATATAGGTTGTAGAGTGCTAAAAATCTCAGAGAAATTCAGTTTAGATCTGAAAGTTTGGGTTGGTTGCTTATCTAGTTCAAATTTAAATTCGAATACTTAAAAAATTACACGTCAATGTGGCACAATGGCCTACTCTCTCCTCTCCCTTGCTGGGACCCGAGTTCGACCCCAGCGCTTGCATATTAATTACATATTATTATATTATCATTATTATTTTGGGGTGATTTCCAATTAAGATATTACAGCAAACAGGGACAACCCGCTCCAAGTATACCCTATGATCTGATATACCATAGAAATCCTCTCAAGATCAGTTTAGCTTTGAAGTTAAGTTCTCTTAACTACAGTTAAATCCTTGACCCAAAATAAACCAAGTGAAGATCTGCTTCCATAATTCTTCCTTCTCTCCCTCGCTGCCGTTCCTCAAACTGGAGATGCTCCCCATAATATGCTAAAATATACTTCGAGTACGTCTCTCAAACAAAGAACTAGTGCAAGTACAGTTCACAAAACTTCAATATAAGGTTTACAAACTTTATCACTACAACTTCAAGAAAAAAGTTTCGAGAACTTCAAATAGGAGGCTTCAATCTCTATTGTCCCATCACTGTCTGAATTTAAATAGCAATCCATAACAAGAAGCTAATGGAGGATCTGCATATACACAATACAGTAATCAATATGCCAATATAATGATCAGCTTGGGCTCATAAAAGTAAATACCATTCTGAGTAAATCAAAACAGAAATGAATAAAATCACAAACATATTAAGTCTTAATTTCAAACATGATTATGGGACAGGAGAAACGAAACTTGCAAAATGTTGAGATGCTCAAAACTTATACCAGCCAACAATTTCAATCTGGTACACAGTGATTTGAATTACATTCTACAAGAACAATACACAATATACATTGATTTTCACAGGAAAAGGGCGACCTGTCAAAAAAGTAATCGCCAACTCGATATCCATATCAAACCAGCTCCTTGAGTTAGGGTTGACGCCCGCTCCCACCAAGCAAGGATTAGACACTCGTCAGCAGCCTTGAGAATATGCACACAACAGGAGGGACATCCTTGGTGGCTGTGGTACATGGATTCTTTTCCATTGTCATAAAGCCAAAAGAATTAAGCTAACCTTGCACGGACTCCTCAGATCCTACGAACAATTGGAAGAGGAGTACTGCCACATCTAGATGGCAACAATTTCATTGTTTTCTGACCCTCTGGAACCTTTTGCAAAATTCTCCAATAATTTTCAGATCAGAACTCCTCTATTTCTTCTTGGCGATAACATGAATTGAGCTGTTCTTGTAACTGCAAATGAAGGAAAAGAAACAAAAGCAGCAGTGAGTTGAATCACCTATGCTTACTCGAGTAAGGATAATTTGTGAAGTCACTAAACTGTTAAAAGATCATTGGCATAGTAATAACAACAAATAGGAGGGAAAATTTCATGAGATAATCCCCGTAATTTAAACAAGAAATCTTGAATGCCTTTAATGGCAGTCCATGCAAACATGAGACTATGAGAATGCTGCAATACATAGCTAATGTCAAATATAACTATTTGTCCAGTTAGAGCAATGATACAAGGGAGGAGAATTAATTGTAGACAAACTTATTGCAATCTGGAACCATATATTTGCTAGGATTTTGCCTTATTTTTTAAGAAGAGAAAATCTAATGGAGTTGGAGAAGACGATGACTTGAAGCAGAAGAAGTAAATTAAGATGAAGAAGTTTCCTTTTCAGGCGATTGTGAATTTCTTTTTCAGGAAGAGTATGAATATGATTTAATTCCTATTGAATGAAGGTTTGATTCTAAAGATTAAAGGGTTTAGAATCCTACTAGATCAAGGAGATCAATTCCTAAAAGGATTGATCAAGATTCTTCAACCATCCAAAGGCCAAGATCATCTCATAGTCCAAATAGGAGTTATCTTATAAAATCTTATAAATAAAGGTTGTAAACAAGCATTGTAATTATCTCAACTAAAGAAGTCTCATAGAGTTTCTACAATAGAGAATCTCAAACAAAGGAGACCAGAGGAAGCCAAAAAAGAGAGGAGCAAGTTAAAGATGTATAGAGAGAAGGTAATACTCTTGTAATTTAAGGCCAGATTCAAGTGGAAGGTGAATACTCTTATTATATCAAGAGAAATGTTAGATCTCTTTGTACCAAGTCTATGAATAAAACTCTTTCAAGTTCTCTCCCCGTGAACGCAGGCCAAGTTTGAGCTGAACCACGTTAAATCCTTGTGTTTTTTCTTTATTACTCTTTTATCTAGATATTGCTAGTTTACTTTATATTAGGCTTTCCTTTTGCAAGTACTGTTCATATTGCTAAGTTCCGCTAACGTCGATCCTAAGAGTCACAACAATTAGTAACAGAGCATATCAATTCTGTTACAATATTCTCTCTACAAAGTAAAAAGTTCATTCCATTATACTACACATCATACAACAAAGTTGTTTTTCCTTGGTCTTAAAGAGAATTTCAACAAAGGCTGGGCAGAGACCCCGGCCGTGCACCAACACTTTGAATCTATTCCTTCTAATACCAAAGGTAGCAACTACAAATCTCCATATTACATTCCCCAGTTCTGCAAAATTTGAATCGCCTCCCTATCTCCTCTGACTTTCCAGTGGAAAATCTGAAGCAATCTGGAACCACATGCGCGCGCGCGTGCGGATACCAGCTTTTGCAAGTGCTACATATATCATCAAGGAAATGCACTATTACTGGATGTGCACATATTAAACATGCACAATATTGCACTATATAGTTTTATCTCTTTACAAAATGGATGTGAACCATGTTCGCTGAGTAATCAATGTGACATCTCCATACAAGCCTTTCCTGACCTTCAGAGGTCAGTATTCCAGCTTCATATTGTTGGTCACTATGATGATTCTACCAACACCATATATTTGCAAAAGGATTGCAATACTAATATGAGATGTGTTGGGGTTGTGTCTTGTATCCAGTTTATGCATTCAGGTTAGCTTTGTGTCAGGTCAGCATCGTACAGGTTGTAGTCAGATTAGACTGTGGGAGTCCATATTGAGACTTGGACCATTAGACTAGTTTATTTAATGGACCAATAATTGATGAATATTGTTAGAGTTTGTTAACACTATATTAACACTATATAAGAATTTCTCAAGATGTAAGAGGTGCTTGACTTATCATCTTCTCATTATGTGAGAACGAGAGAGGGATGTGAGAGTACTATGAGAAGAAGAGGGAGAGGTTAGAGAGATGAATGTTCTTTCTTGTGTAAGCCTTGTATTTATTTGCTATATTGCATCTCTTGCATCGGTGTCCCGTGGAGTAGGCTTGAGTTGGTCGGCCAAACCACGTAAAATTCAGTTGTGCTCGTTGTGATCTCGCGTCAAGATGTGAATCGTGGAGGCTTCCGTCCCCCGTAAGATGATGGATAACTAAAGAAGAAAAAGGAAGGTCATGAGGGGTTATTTATTCTTGAGAACGACATGAGCCTAATAGTTGCTTACTGGTTTGGCGTCTTTGTTGACAGTTTAAATTCAACTCCCTAAGCACCTTACGGTTTTATTATTAAGGGTGTGTTTGGCATTACTTTTTAAAAGTTCTTTCACAGCTTTTAAAGAAAATAAGCGTTTTTTGCTAAATTTTAATGTTTGGTAATGGATTCAAACTAGTGCTTTTCGAAACGCATAAGCCAAAAACTACATTTTGGAGAAGCCAGAAAATCTAGTTTATCCCAACCACAGAAGCAGAAGTCACCCCACAACTCTCCTAATTTATCTCCTATTTTTTTTCTCTCGCATGATCTATCGTGCAATCTAGCATTTAACTAATTTTTTATTTTTTATATATAGATTCCTCACAAACCTTATCTAAACATATTCTCTCATGCATTAATTCCTATCCACCTTACTTCTAACAAATTATTTTAAATTCAAATTTTTATTGATAAGCACTTAAAAATTTAAAATTACCAAACATGATAAATCTTCTTAAAGTCCTTTTCTGCGTTTAAGACAAGTCCTTTAAAGGGACTTATCTATAAGCACAAGTAATACCACACACAGCCAAAGAGTCACCAACTTTATTCCATTGCTCCTACCAAGTATTCCATCATGATGAAAACTCCCATTCACCCGCCTTCCCTCTCTGTATAATTGAGACTACGACTAGAACTCTATCTATGAACCAATAATTGATACTGAAAAATATCTTGTTTGTCTCTTCCACTTCACTTTGCAATTCATAAGCTTTGCCTCTTCCGACGCCAATACCAGCTGATTTTGATATCGTAGCTTCACCACCCTTGAAAGTTTATCAATGACACCAAAGCTGACTAGAGAGACTCAGCTCGTCCCCCCGCCACCTCCATCTTCGGCTGAGATCAATGCTTTTAAGTTTCTTATAGCTCTTCGGATACATACCAGGTCTTGTACTACTAAACATCTTATTACTGTTGTTGTTTCCTTTTCTTACTTTCTTCTACATATTCTGTTTTGCTTCTACTTTATACTCTATGTCAGTAACCACGTCATATGACGAGACTTTACTAGATCCTGAGTGAAAGAAAGCTATGAATGAGAAAATGACTGCTTTGCATCAAAATCAAACTTAAGACGGAAGCAGGCTGTAGGTTATTGTTGGGTCTGAAGTTTGGTAGAGTGCCTAGAAGCTTATCTAGTTGCCAAGGGCCATGCTCAAACATTTAGGATTGACTACTTTGAGACTTTCTCACTTGTAACCCGTCTTCATTCTGTGCAAATTCTTTTATCTGTAGTAGTAGTCAAGTAGTAACCATTATGCCACCTGGACATTAAGAACGCCTCCTTACATAGTAATTTAGAGGAGGTCTATATAACAGCCATCGGGCATGAAACTCACCGAGAGCCTTCGAGAGTGTCGACTCAAGAAGGCTATTTATGGCTGAAACAATCACCTCGAGCTTGGTTTGATAAGTTCAATATTGTTGTTGCCTTGTATGGCTTGAAGCGGTGTGTTTCTGATCTTTCTATTTGTTTGACACTTATTTGCGGGTAGTATTGTCCTGACAGTTTATGTGGATGAGATTGTGATATCTGGTGATGGTTCACATGGTCTTACCGCCCTGAAGCAGTATCTAAGCACTCAATTTTATATAACGGATCTTGGTCATCTTTGTTACTTCTTTGGGATAGAGTCCCTCACTCTCCATAGGGTCTCTCTATCTCAACGAATATACCTCAATGACTATTGGTGATATGCTGAGCTCTTGGTCTATTAACACACTGATGGATCTTGCTATTCGGTTTGATCAAAACTTGAGTGATGCTCTTGAGGATTTGGATAGATAATACACACTTATTGGGAAGTTAATCTACTTAACAGTTACTAGATCAAATATTACGCATTGAGTCAGTACATTTGATGCCTATCGTATATTACGATATTTTAAGAGGCCACTTGGTAGAGGCTTGTTTTTGTCGGCCTTCCTCTCATCTCAATGTAATTGGTTATTCTGATGCTGATTAGGCCGGTGACCCTATTGATCGTCAATTTATTAGCGGCTACTGTATGTTTGCAGGTGGCGACCTTGTCACTTGGTGAAGTAAGAAGTAAAAAGTGGTTGCTTGATCTAGTTCTGAGGCTGATACTGGCTATAGCTCACACTGTGTGTGAGATGATTTGGATCCAATCGTTGCTCACTAGGATGAGTGTGGTCTATTTTTATTCTAGGTGACATATTGTGATAACCAAGCAGCCATGTATATTTCCAATAACCATGTATTTCCTGAGAGGATGACACATATTAAGATTGACTGACATTTCGATTGGGATATGGTCATGGCCAAGCAGATTGTTACATCTTATATTTCTTCTGGAGCATAACTTCGTGATATTTTTACCAAAGCTTTGATTCAAAAGCCTTTTTTGACTCTATGTAACAAGCTGAGTACGATTGATGTCTATGCTCTAGTTTGAGGGAGATATTGAGTATCTAAGGATATATGCATAATTTCTCATTTATTATCTATAAAATAAAACTAGCACACCCAATCTAGGGTTATGTCATTTATTCCCTCAATGTTGACGGGAGCTACATCAATATTTCATCATATAAACACTGATCCCTCAAAGGATCCCACTTTGATAAAAAGAAAGCCACCTAGTGTTACTACCTCCCGATTTAACTTTAGTGGCTGGTTTGAAATATCAGCTGATCCGATACGAATCAACCAAATCATATCAGAATCGCCTGATCCCGATATGGAATCGGAAGGGCATAATCAAAACCAGATAAATGAGAAGGAATCAGCTACGAAAGTAGAATTGGCTCGTATTGCCCATATCGATCAATTCCATCGATAAAAAAAATCAGAAGATGATGGAAGGGTTAGATCTGACCTTGAAGGCTTTGAAGGCTATAGGAGTTTTTTAAAGGTTATTGGCGGTGATTGGTGCTCGTCAGAGAAAGATCAAGGGCATAAGAGCCCAAGTAAGGTCTCTGGAGTCTGTACGCGCTCATCTGAGAAATAACAGGGTAGAAGGAGCTTACCAAAGTTCAGAGGACATCAGATAAAGAAGAAAGAAGGTGACGAAGCTCGATTGATGACTAATGATGATACTTGAGCGACTTTGACCGTGATTGCTTACTCTTGCTTGCAACCTACCATCACGATTGCAAGTCAAACATGACAAAGATGAGTTTTAGCAGCATCTATAACAACGTAATTATCCTCTTGGGATGTACAAGGCACGTGCGGTTTAAAATGTGATGGACTGGGTTTTAATAACTCATGGGTTTTTAAATTAATATAAAAAATATTTTAATGTGTTGGACTATAAATAATTAAATCTGAACATGTTTAAATTAATGAAGTAACATATTAATTTTTAAAATATAAAATAAATAATATGCTGAGCTATCTCACTCTCCAACCCTAAAACAAGAAGTTACCATAAAATAGTAGTAAAAATAAAAATAAATTTTAGTAAGTAAACATAATTTAGCAAAAAAGTCAAGCCATCTAACTCTCCAACATGTTACATAAGTTTAATTAAAATATACTAATTAGTACCAAATTAGTATTTCTATTAAATAAAGGAAACTAATTAACTTAAAATATAAGTTAATGGACTAATGTTTCTTAATGAATTATTTATTATAAAAAAAGAAAAGATTTGTTAGTTAATTATTAAACTATATTATACTACTATATTTCATCATAAAAAGTGATCAACACTCGACTAGTTGTCATAAAAATATGTCAAAACATAATTAATTATCTTAACAAATTTTAATATTTTTAAACATTTTTCAAATTAAGTAGCAACCGACATGTCCAAGATGAAACATTCAATAGAGCCGATTTAACCGATTCCAGTGTAAATTATTGGCCGATACCGATACCGATTCCAATATATCAAACCTTGTTTAGTAGAAGTCCAATCTCTAAGAAACTTGTAGTTCATAATAATCCATTCAACAATATGGTCATCTCCTCTGGTAACACCTGCCACTTCCTTTCTAATTGCCTCAGTCCATGTTCATTTGGGGTCCTTACTCCAACTGTGATCCTATAACCCAATGAGCATCCTGAATGTTTTCTCTAGCACATGCTCGAAACACATCAACTAGTTGAAGCAACCTATAAGTTCTTAGGATGTACACATTTCTATTCCTACCTTCAGTGTTTTTCCACTCATACACCTCAGCATCCCCATCACAATGACACTCAATCTGAGGACATATGTTGTTTCTTAATTTCCAAAAATTCTGACCAATGAAGTGACTATCTTATACCGTGGCCGAAATAGCAAGATGTTTAGTTTTTATAGTCTAGAATGTTTGGGACCTAAATGATATGTTGTGCAAATAATTTGAAGTATTTAGACCATGAACGAAGGTTTGTGTTGATAATTTGTATGCCCAATGCATATATCTAAGAAATATGATATTTTTTCCTTCAATTTTGTGCTCCCTGATGCATAGGTAAGAAAGCTCAAATTCACTTGATTTTTTGAACTCTACATATGATATAGATAATCTTTAATAGAGTGATTTTTTTCTTTCAACTTATATCTTGAATTTGAATAACAACTCCAAATCCTATAGGAAGCATCCCTCCCTCCCCCGAAATGAAAATAATATAAAAAATGAAAATCCCTTTAAGTATTTCTCACAAAAAGGTTTGTAAGAACACCACGATGGGTCCATCCTATGGATGACAGAAACCATTCATCCGTTCAACACGTACAAATTACTCTAGAGATGAAAGATCAAGTGTTTTCCACCTTCATTAGTTGGCACGCTGTTTTCATTGTAAGAATTTGTAAACACTCACACACAAAAACTCCACTCCCTCCAGAAGGATCTACAAGCAAATCTTTCCCATTAGAAGTTGATGATAGGATTCACTTTGAAAGTCTACTCCGTTAAAGTAGAATTATCATTTAAAGTGATTAAAAACAAAAATTCAAGTGGTTTCAATGTTTTTTTGTCTATACATCAAGTAATCCCCAATGTGGACATCCTGCCATGGCCTTAGCGCGTTTACCAGTGACGAAGAATACACGTCACATCCCTGTGGTTCGAATAACATTGAGTAGTTGTGTAGTCTTTTACTTTATTTGGATTTTGAGTGTTGTTTTTTACTTTTTGTTTTTGTTTAGCATGTGTTTATTCCCACATCGGATGGGAACTGGTTTTTCTATTTTGTAAAGCTATTTAAAGGCTCTTCTACTATTAAATAAGGGATGCTGAATTATTGTTGATAAACAAAACTTTGTGAATAATTAAATATTTCTCAAATTCTCCTTTAAGTGTGTGAAATCCTAAATAACCCTAGTCTAAGAGGGTGAAACACCTAACTAGCCCTACTTTAGGAGGTGAACCCCTAACTAGTTTATCCCCTTTTTCTCTTCAAAATCCTAACCCTAATCTAAAACCTTAACCTAGTCCACAACCCTAGCCTTAGTCACCATCTCCTACCTCTCTCTTTCCCCGCAACCCTAGTAGTGGCTGACTCCACCCCACACCTCTCCTGCACCTGTAACCACCTACTTGCCTCCTCTTCTTCTCCTCTCTCACGCCTTGCGCCATTGCCTCCTCGTCTTTTCCCTCTCCCGTAGCCTATACTCACCCTCTCTCTCTTCCCCTTCTTGCGTAGCTGTTGCCGCCGCTGCCCTTGCCATGATCACGGTGTTGCCTTCCCTCTCTTTTCCCCGCGTCCCCACCTCCTGTTCACAGCCGTCGCTGCCACCTTGTCTTCCTCAACTGCCTTCTCTCTCTTGTCGCGCTGTCGATGTCCTCTCCCCTTCCATGAGCTGCCAACTGAATCAACTTGGGTTCATAAAAGAACCCGACACGACCTGATCCATTTCAAGTTTAAAAAGAGAAACCCGATCCGCAAGCACCACAGATCCAACCCGCAAGCAAACAACAGATCCTACCCGACTGCTCCAGACCCGACCCGACTTCAAATGTAGACCCGGTATAGACCCGTTTGCACAACAAATCTGTTTATAGGCTGGGTTTGGTTCTTGGGTCAAATATGATCCTCAAAAGCTGAGTTTTTGAACACGATCAATTATAGTGTTGATATACCATCTCTAGAGTTTTGTCTGCTTTTTTTGGTCCACTTATATTGGTGAGATTGTGTGTATCTGCTAACTTTAATTCAATAGTTTTGATTTTGATCGTAGACCTTCTTGCCTGCATAACATAGTTAATATCAATAATTTATTTAGGACTGAAATTGTTAGCATGCGCTTGCTACTTTTTATTAAACCCATCTGTTATCGCTATTAGTTTTAATTTTCCTACCCTACGATTTTAGCTTGGTGGTGAAGCGTAGTTTAGTACTTTTATCACTGATTACCCATCATTGGACACGTTTCACATCAATCCCACATCTTAGATGCCCGAAAACAACATGTTGATTAGTTTTCTAAATGATCGTCCTCTAATAATTTATCTTTAAACTGATCTTCTAAGTCCAACCAAAACAAAATCTCTCAAATTCACCTTGATTTGAGAAAACACGGAATGCGGTTGTGGGCGAAACACCAGTTTTATCATTTAGTTTCAGCCGTGCACAAAGTTGTACAGGCTATGTTTCCTTTGGCTGTATCAACCTCTAGTCTCCTTCATTGCCATTATCAGCTTGTTTCAACAATACATCAGCTTGTTTCTGTAAAAAATTATCGAAAAATATTTACACTCAACAGAAAACTATGAAAAGCAAGAGAGAAATGAAATTTTGAATATAATTCTTCCTATTTAACAATAAAAGAACAGACAGATGTATGCAGAATATACATATAAACATATGCAAATTCTCCAACATAAACGCACACCCTGCACGAAGAAACAGGAAAACAGGTGCCCATAAGTGGGACTATGATGACTCTGAAACTTCAGTTCCCATACATGCACTACATGATGCACATTGTTCACTAGGACGTCCGTGGTCAAAAGAATAATTGCATGATCTGATCCGGATGCATCTTAACATAGACATAATGATCACATTTATATTAATTTTTAAAAAACAATGTTCAATTTCTAACCACTTGTTGCATGGGTGGAAGGCTCTGAAATCTTATGATTTCTCATCCATGCATGTTTCAGGGGCATGGAGATCACATTGAATGGTGAGAATCATGGTCCCTGGTCTTCAGAACTTGTTGATCATGATCTCTCATATTCAGTGTGGCAAGAAAATTCTGAGGTTTACTTGGTGAAATCTAAGAAAACAAATGTGTGGCCTAGATGATTGAAATAAAAATATCTAACGATAATGCCTAGAACTTTTATACTTGAACATCAATGATGGTTAACAATAAAATGAGAAAGTTAAAGAATCCTTCCTTAGAATATACTTCAATGTTTCACCATCGAGAAAATAATAATCATTAGAAGGAAATCCACTCTCGGCAGCTCACCTGATTATGCTTAAGCCTTTCTGCAGTCAATTCATCTGTTAGACAAACCATCCTGCATGAAAGAAAATATGGTCATTGCTTGAGGAACTTAAATTTCTGTTTGAGGAGTCGAGGAGGAGCAAAATGAGCCTCAATATAAACTGTATTACTAGTAGGTCAGTAGCTCCTCACTCTTTTAGCTGCAGATAACTAATGAATGTTAATCCTATTTTATAAGATGTCCAAGAGCTATATGAATAAGCTCCCGCCAACCAAAATTATTTCCGAAGGCCATCAACAGAGACCTGTCTGTTTTGCTAAGAAATGGTCAGCTCACTTCTTGAGGAAATTAATTTCTGTTTGAGAGCCAAGGAGGAGCAAATGAACCTCATGATAACTGTATTACAAGTAGCTCCCTGCTCTTTTAGCTGCAGATAATTTGTGAATCTTATAAGATGTCCGAGAACTATATAAATAAGCTCTATCCAAACAAAATTATTCCAAAGGCCATCGACATATACCATTTCCATTTGCCAACAGCATGGAGATGGTCATGGTTTTTACTGCCACTTTTGGGTATTGCTGGGTTTCACAAACCTTACCACACGGTTTAAGAAAACATTTGCACGTGATGGTCCCGTGACAGAGCATAATGGCACTACAGGATGGACTTTGATGGCCATTATCACCTCAAAGATCTCCAGATAGTTCTAGATGGACAAGGATCAGATAAGGAAAGCTGGGGTTGACGACTATTGACAATAGAAAGTATTTACAAAATTCCATTGAGCTTTCAGAAAATGAATTCCTGCTCTTTCAGATTGTGCATGTCCACACATGATTGAAGGAAAGGGAAAGGCTGTAAATGCAAATGGCAGTCTGCTAGTACAGAAGAAGAGGTGGTCAAGAAGATAACCTGAGAAGACTAGGTCATGATTGACGAGTAACATAATGACAATGGTGAACGTGGTAGATACCAAAGAGAACATGAAAGGTGAGTGCAGCAAAAATTGCAGGACAAAGGTTTGCAAAAAAGCACTTCTGTTGCCAGACAAAGGAGCCTAGAAAATGATTCTAACTTCATGTGGTAAAATGGTAAAGGGAGTGGAACTTTTTTATTGAATTAATGTCATATGCCCTAATATTATATTACACATGCATATTAGTATTGTCACCTTAGGCATGAACTCACACACTTTGTCTTACATTATTGAAAGATGACTCAACAACTTTTTAACCATAGAATTGATTTGCCTAGCTGAAATTTTGTAAAAGATAATGAAAAATGCATCAAAAAGAAAGCCATCACGACAAACATGCATGAGCCGCCTAGAAGCAAATTAACGTGCAGAAATTGTTAACCCATATTCTTGTTGAGGTGAAGAAGATGAACAGAAGACCATATACCCTCGATTAGGGTGTGGTCTTTTATTTATAGAGAAAAATACATGTTCTAATAAGACTAGGAAAATAAACAATGTCCTGATTGGAGTAGGAGATTTCAAAATAAAGAAAAATCATATTTCTACTCTAACAAAGAACCATATTTCTACTCTAATACTCCTCCTTAAGCTGGAACATAGATGTCAATCATTCCCAGCATGCTATACAAAATTGAAACGCTTTCTAGATAAAATTTAGCGAAGATATCTCTAAGTTAACAACTCGATGTGACGAACGAAGTGACTATGTGATGTGTCATCACCATGTCTCTGATAAAGTGACAGTCGACTTCAAAATGCTTTGTTCGCTTATGGAAAATAAGATTGTTAATAACGTACATAGTCGCTTCATTGTCACAAGACATTCTCATTGGCGATGCGCCCTTTACAGAAAGAAGAGATTGAACCACATCAATTCACAAACTTTATGAGTTATGGATCTATACTCCATAGTTCAAAGTCGCGATCTCAGCCGCTGACTTGGCAGGCACTGAGACGGATCGGTCGCATCGACTCGGATCTGTCTCGGGCGATACGCGCAAGACGCTACATAGAAAACTCAAAAAAATCTAAAAAATCACGATAAATCGTAAAAAAAATATAAACATCAAAATTCATGTATCACATGTTCAAAACAAATTTGTTTTGAGGGGGTAATTGGGAAAATATGATGACTTTGAGGATAAGTAAGAAATATGAAAAATTGGAGGGGGTTAATGTAAAAACCCAAAACTTAAATGTTAGTTTAGATAGATAATAAGGTAATAGGGTTATTGAGTTTACATTACCCATAACTCAATATCCGTTTGTAATATCTATATATTGAGATGAGATCTCTAATAAATTAACTCTTCTAGAATTTTGTTTCTTAACGTGGTATCAGAGCAGTCAAAACCTTAATCATCTCCTCTAACCCTCCAATAAAATCCTAACCTCTCATCTTCTCCTTCTCTCTCCAAGCCCCGTCGCCTCTCCCTGAAGCCTTAAGCCCTGTCGCACCTCCCTAGGCCAACTGCCCCCTCCCTAGGGCTACCGCACCTCCCTAGGCCAGTGACCCCCTAATCAAGGCAGTCGGTGAATCCCCAGGGCCTTGCCGCATCATCTCTAAGCCAGCCGCCCCATCCCCAGCCTCTGCAGCACTTTTTGGATGTTAAAAATTGTTCTAAATCTTTTTTTATCTGAATCCAATCTGTTCAGATTAGATCTGGGGTGTGTTTTACTCTGTTCTGCGATTCCGACTATCCTTAAGCCTTTTGAGTCTTCATAAACTCTATTGAGCCTTTCTAAGCTATATCTGAGTCTTTATAAACTCTATTAAGCCTTGCTGGCTATCTCTGAGTTTTCATAAACTCTGTTGAGCTTTTCTAGGCTATCTTTGAGTTTTCAAAGGCTCTGCTAAGCCATTCTAGGCTATATCTGGCTTTATTAGCTGATTTTGAGCCTCATGCCTCATGTGATACTCCTCAGACTTCTTCATCTACTATTCCTGATTCATCTTGTTCTTTCACTGTTATACTATCGTAGGAGGAATATGATCGTCTATGCCAGTTAGAGTTCTCTCAGAACAGTCATTAAGCAACTCATGCATCCTCTTCAGTTAGTCATGCCAGTTAGTCCACCCTGATGTTTGGGTCCCAATCGTGTCCCTTCACTTAAAAGTTTTATATATTTTCTGCTCTTTGTTGATGATTTCTCCTGCATGATTTGGTTGTATTTACTAAAAGAGAGGTCAGAAATTTCTAATGTCATTGAACTGTTCTTCAATGAAATAAAAAAATCAGTTTTCCACTTTGATTTGTGTGCTTCGCACTGACAATGCCTTAGAGTATGTTAAAAATGATGTGTCTATCTTCTGATCGAAAAAAGAGATTATTCACCAGACATCCTGCTCTCATACATCCCAACAAAACGAGATTGTTGAACGCAAACATAAGCATATTCTGGATGTTGCTAAGACCATAATGTTTCAAATGCATGTTCTCAAATATTTATTGTCTGACGCTCTATTAAGTGCTTGTCATTTGATTAATAGGATGTTCTCATTTGTCCTCGGTGGAAAATTTTATTCTTTGGTCTCCACCCTCACAAGATTGTATTCTCCATGACTCCAGGGGTGTTTGGCTGTACTTGTTTGTCAGGACTTATCTCCTTGATTAGACAAATTGTCTCTTAAAGCTATCAAATGTGTATTTATTTGATATTCCCAAACTCAAAAAGATATCGATGTTACAATCTCTTTACCAAAAAGTATTTCGTATCTGCTGATGTCACGGTCTTTGAGTCTGTTCTATATTTCTCTCCACTAGTTCCTGGTACTGCATCTGTGTCTGTTCCTCTTTCACTGTCTATGTCTTCGCCTGCACCTGCTTCTCCTGATTCTTCACCAGTGCCACCTGAAGATACTTTAGCCAAATGCATCAATGCCAGTACGGGTGCCAGTTAAAGATTTCTAAATCGTATACACTCATCGCCAAAAAGTATGTCTCTGAATCAGTTCCAATCAAGACGGTCCTCCTATTCAACCATCAACACTTCCCTCTGATCTTGATGTTCCCATTGCCCTTCGAAAAGGTAAACAATCTTGCACTGATAATCATATTTCAAACTTTGTTTCCTATGATCATCTTAACCCACAGTTTCGTCAGTTTGCTTATCCTTCTCTTCAGAGTCTATACCGAAGTCTTGTGAGGAGGCTTTATGCGCCTACCTGGAAGCAGGCCATGAATGAAATGGATCATCTGATTTCTCAAGGAACTTGAGAGTTGCTGTTGGCACCCATAGATGCTATTATTTTGGGATATCGTTGGGTCTATACTTTGAAGTATCACGCAGATGGATCAGTGGATCGCTATAAGGCCAGACTCGTAATCAAAGATGATGCTCAGATGTACGACATAAATTATTTTGAAACATTCTCGCCCGTTGCCCGAAAGAATTCTATCAGGATCATATTCTCTGTTGTTAACTTGTAATGGCCTATGTGCCAGCTGGATGTCAGGAATGCCTTTTTATATGGCAACCTTTAGGGGGAAGTATATATAGAGCAACTTCCAGATTATATTGTTTAAGGAGAGAATAAGGTCTGTCGTCTAAAAAAGGCTATATATGATCTCACACAAAGTCCAAGGGCGTGGTTTGAGAAGTTTAGCATTACCATTTCTGGCGTTGGTTTTCACCCGTGTCACTCAGATCACTCTGTCTTTATTTGACGCACAAAGTCTACTATTTTGGTTCTAATGGTGTATGCTGATGACATTTTGCTAACTGGCAGTGATTCTGGAGGGCTATTGGAGACAAAAGAGTATTTTAAGCGTCATTTTATGGCCAAGAACATGGGGAGGCCTATATACTTTTTTGCAATTGAAATTGCGCATCAAAAACGTAGTATACTTCTTTCTTAACGAAAATATGCTCTGGATCTTTTAGAGGAGACAAGACTTTTGGGATGCAAGCTAGCTAGCAATCCAATAGAAGCCAATGTGGACTTGTGATTTGATGACAGTCACCCCTTGATGATCCAGGAAGATATAGGAGATTGATTGGGAAGTTGATTTATTTGATGGTCACTAGACCAGATATAATCTTCACTTTTGATGTAATAAGTAGGTTCATGCATGAACCTAGAGAGGCTCATTGATTAGCTGCATTAAGATTTTGGCTTATATCAAGAGTTGTCCAGGGAAAGGCCTGGTGTACAAGTATGGATATGTACACATCTCTGGATACTTTAATTCAGGATATACTAGTGATAGAAGAGATAGGAGATAGAAAGTCTACTATTGGGTATCATAGCTTTATTGGAGGAAATCCTTGTGACTTGAAGGAGTAAGAAGTAAGATGTAGTACCTTGCTCAAGTGCAAAAGCTGAGCATAGAGCTATGCCTTACACTGCATGTGAGATGGTTTGGCTAAAAAATCTACAGATGGAGCTTGATTTTGGATAACCTAGACCCATGCCTATGCATTGTAATAATCAGTCTGCTACCTACATTGTCAAGTATCCTTTATTCTATAACAGTACCAAGCATATTGAGGTTGATTGTTATTTTGTCAGATATGTGAGGACCACGAAGGTGATTGCTTTCTAGTTCACACCATCTTCAATGCAGCTTGCGGACCTTCTTATCAAAGCTGCCTCACCCCAGGTATTTTCTAATTTACGTAACAAACTGGGCATATTAGATATCTATCTCCAGCTTGAGGGAGAGTTTTAGTTTAGATAGATAATAAGGTAATTGGGTTTACATTACCCATAACCCAATACCCGCTCTCTATATATGAGATGAGATCTCTCAATAAATGAACTCTTCTAGGGTTTTATTTCTTAACATTAAAAAACAAAAAAATAAAGGTTAAGAGGGGGTGGGGAGAGATAGAGAGAGAAAGACAGAGAGGGAGATCAGGTGAGAGGGGGAAAGAGAGAAAGGGCGGAGAGACCAGGGGGAGAGAAAACAGATGGAGGGAGAGATAAGAGGAAGAGAGAAATGGGATAGAAAGGAGTGAAATCGGAGGGGGAGAGATCGGAGGGAGGGGAGAGATCGGAGCAGGCGGCGGCGAGATCAGAGGGAGGGAGATAGATGGCGGAGAGAGATCGACGACGGGCGGGCGATCGATAGGTGGGACGACGCGGCAGTGCGAGCGACTGGCAGCGGCGATTAAGGTAAGCTCTCTCCCCTCCCTCCCTCCCTCGACCGATCTCTTTTTTTTCCTTTTTATGCATGGACTCAGGCTCGACTCGGGTTTGACTCGGCCGAATCCAGTCGAATTGTCTCGTGATAGCCGATTTGGCCGAGTCATACCCGAGTCATGCCTGAGTTATACAACTTTTGCCATTTGTGGTGGCTCGCGTCTCGTTATCGGATCGACGCTGACTATTCCGGAGATGACTCGACTGAGTCAACTCCGACTCGGTCGAGTCTTTGAACCCTGCTATACTCAGCCTCAATACTGAATCGAGCAACAATATTTTATTTTTTAATCACCATATCACCAAATTGTCTCCAATAAAAGTGCAATAACCAATAGTAGAATGACAATCAATAGGATCACCACCCAATCAGCATTAGAATATTTCACAATATTCAAATGAGATGAAGGATGATCAACCATTTACCTGAAACCCCTTTAAAGTAAAATAAGATACAAGTAGTAGTCCAATAAAGCTAATACGGACTCTGCATATATCGACTTAACATACCCACAACAAATATAATATTGAGTGACAGTTAAGTAAATTAGTTTATCAATCAACCATCTGTACTTTTTAGAATCAGCAAGCGGTTCTCCTAGGTTTCGATCAAAATGATTATTAGGATCCATAATAGTAATCATAGGTTTAGATCCTAATGTACTATTTTCTTCTAATAAATTAGTAAGGTATTTTTTAAGACAAAGAAAGACCTTTCGGATAGCGAGCAATCTCAATCCCTAAAAAGTACCTCAAGAGGCCAAGGTTTTTCATATGAAAATGAGAACTCAAGTAAACTTTCAACTGATTAATACCTAGATGATCATCTCCAGTGACTAATATCAACATAAACTGTAAAAATAATAGTGTCGATAGAAGAATGTCTTACAAAAAATAGAGTGATCAGAGAAGTGTCTCAATCCATAGTGTGCAACAGTATTGAATTTGTCAAACCATACTCGTGGAGATTGCTTCAAACCATAGATTATTTTTTGAGTTTGCAGACCTTATCCGTCTCCTCTGAACTTATATCCAGGGGCTGAAGCATATATACTTCCTCTTGGAGATTTTCATGCAAGAATATATTTTTAATATTTAACTGATATAAAGGTCATTGCTTCACTATCGCAACTGATAAAAGAGTGCGAACAGAATGTAAACGAGCTACGGAGAGAAAATCTCAAAACAATCAACACCATAAATCTATGTGTAGCCTTTTGTAACCAACCGTGTCTTCAAGCGCTCAATTTGTCTATTGGAAAGAAATTTGATAGTGTATATCCATTGACAACCAATAGTTTATTTTTCTGGTGATAAAAAAAAAATTTCCCATGTCTCATTAGCATGCATATCAGTTATCTTTTTATCCATAACACTTTCTTATTCAGGATCCAACACAACATCGCGATAAGAATTTGAGAGAGACATAGAAGATAATGTAGTTGTAAAACTAAAGTATGTAAGAGATAAATAAGATAAAGATAACATTTTGGCTATAGAATATTGAGTACAAGAACGAGTACCTTTTCAAAGAGCTGTGAAAGCTCAGAAACTTCAGTGAAAGCAATTGACTGATGAGGGATAAGATGTCAGCATTAATAGTAATCTTCTTGCGTCATTGATAAACTTGGAGTGGAAGCGAGTCTTTTAGTGGTACAAAAAAAGTAAAGAGGGGTGATCGAAGGAGTTATAGTGAAACTTAGAGGCTGAAAAGTAAGGGTGTGTTTTCAAAGAAAGTGACATTCGCACAAATCACACACTTGCTGCTGACGGGCTTCCAACATCGTATCCCTTTTATTTACGAAAAAATATCCTAGAAACACATACCAAACTTCTCGAGGATCTAATTTATTAGTCCTTTTTCGAGAATTTAAACAAAACACACGCATTCAAAAATCTTTGGAGGTAAATCAAATAGCATAAAGAACTAAGAATTGGGTTTTACTATCTAAAATAAAATAAAGAACCCTATTAATTAAGTGACAAGCAATTAGGACTACGTCAACCCAAAAGCACTTGAGAACATGCATATGAACAATTAATGTTCGAATAATGTCAAGTAATTAACGATTTTTTCTTTTAGAACACCATACTGTTGAGATGTATGAACACATAAAGTTTGATGAATTATACTATAGAGAAACAAAACCTAGAAAGCATCCTTTACTAGATAGATCATCTCAATATTAGAGAATGCAAACAAGTGCAGAGTTATGGGCAATATAAACCCATTAACCCAATTAACTTATTATCTAAACTAACACTCCCGCTCAAGCTGGAGCATAGATATCTAACATACCCAGCTTGTTACTTAAGCTAGAAACACCTGGGGCGAGTCAACTTTAGTAAGAAGATCTGCTAATTTCTTCGAAGGGGTAAACTGAAAAGTAACCACTTTCTCGGTCCAAGCATCTCTGACGAAGTAATAGTCAACCTAGATGTGCTTAGTTCTTTCATGAAATACATGATTCTGAGCAATGTAGATAACAAACTGATTATCATAATGCATAGGCATTAGTCCAAGCTATCTAAAATCAACCTCCACCAGTAAATTCTTTAACCAAATTATCTCACATGCAGTATGAGTCATGACTCTATACTCTGCTCTGTACTTGAGTGAGATACAACATCTTACTTTTTTTTACTTCTCTAAATCACAAGATTTCCTCCAACAAAGATACAATATCAAGTAGTAGATTTTCTATCTCCTCGGTGATCAGCATAATCTGAATCAGAGTATTCAGAAATGCGTACATGTCTTTATTTCCTGTACATCAATCTTTTCTTGGACAACCCTTGATATAACCAAAATCATTAGCGCAACTGACCAATGAGCGCCAAAAGTAAAAGTTATATCCGGTCTAATAATAAAGAGATAGATCAACTTCTCAATTAATCTCCTATATCTTTCTGGATTATCAAGTGTGAATGTGATCAAATCATAAATTCACATTGGCTTCCATTGAAGTGCTAGCAGGCTTGCACCCAATAAGTCATGTTTCCTCCAAAAGATCCAGAGCATACTGTCGTTGCGAAAGAAGTATACTATATTTTGAAGTGCAACCTTAATTCTCAAAAAGTATTTAGGCCTTCCTATGTCCTTGGTCATAAAATGGCGTTTAGGATACTCCTTGGTCTCCAATAGCCCAGTTGAATCACTGTCAGTTAGCAAAATATCATCAACATATACTTTCAGAACTACGATGCCAGACTTTGTGTGCCGAACAAAGACAATGATCTGAGTGACACATGTGAAAATCAACGCCAGAGATGGCAATGCTAAACTTCTCAAACCACGCTTGTGGACTATGCTTAAGGTCATAGATAGTCTTCTTGAGACGACAGACTTTATTCTCTCCCGGAGCAACATAATCTGAAGGATGCTCCATATACACCTCCTCCTGAAGATTCCTATATAAGAACGCATTCTTTACATCCAGTTAGAATAAGGGTCATGACAAGTTAACAACAGATAATAGAATCCTGATAGATTTCATCCAGGCAACTGACGAGAATGTCTCAAAATAATCGATATCATAGGTCTGAGTGTAACCTTTGGCCATGAGTTTGGCCTTATATCGATCCACCGATCCATCTGGGCAAAACTTTAAGGCATAGACCAAACAACATCCTACAACAACAACATTTGTGGGTGCCGAAATCAACTCTCAAGTTTTTCGAGAAACAAGAGCATCCATCCTTCATCTATGGCTTGCTTCTAGGCAGGTACCAGTAAAGCCTCCTTACAAGACCTAGGTATATACTCGTAAAACACGGATAAAGCAAATTGACAAAAAGTGGGGTTAAGATGATCATAAGAAACACACTTTAAAATAGGATGATTAGTGCAAGACCAGTAACTTTTTACGAAGGGCAATAAGGATATCAAGGTTTATGGGAAATGCTGATAGTTAAGGAGGAGGACCGTCTCCAGGAAAGGGGTCAACTGAAGCCAGTTAAGAGGCAGGAACTTTTTGTGATGAGTGTAAACGTATCTGAAATTCTGAACTGGTTTTGATGCAGGTGGCTCCGAAATGTCTACTAGTGGCACGAACGAAGAATCAGCAGAAGCGGTGGGCAGTGTCACAGACAGTAAAAGAGAAATAGTTTCAGATGCAGTAAAAGGATGCTAAAAGGAGAAATATGGTACAGACTCAAGAACATAACATCTGCAGACACAAAATATTTCCTGGTGAAAAGATTATAACGCCTATATTCCTTTTGAGTTCTAAAAGCCCATAAAAAATGCACTTCATAGATCGAGCAGAAAGTTTATCTAACCCAAGAGATAAGTTTTGAACAAAATAAGTACAAACAAATACACGTGGAGTTATAGAGAAGCACTCTTGTTAGGATAGAGGCAAGAGAAAAATTTACTGTCAAGGACAGTTGAGAGCATCTAATTAATAAGATGACATGCACTTAACGCATCATCAGACCATAAATATTTGAGAACGCTCATATGTATCAATATGATCTTAGCGGCATCTAAAATATGTTTATGTTTGTGTTCAACAACTCCATTTTATTGGGATGTATGAGAGCAAGATGTCTGATGAATAACTTCATTTTTGGAACAAAAGGTAGACACATCATTTTTAACATACTCCAAGGCATTGTCAGTACGAAGTATACGAATGAGAGTAAAAAACTGATTTTTTTATCTCATTAGAAAAAAGTTCAATAACCTTAGATACTTCCGACCTCTCTTTTAGTAAGTATAAAAAGCAGAAAATATCTAAAATCTTTAATAGAAGGTACACGACTGGGACCCAAACATCTGAGTGGACTAATTCAAACGCAGAACTATTGTGACTATTGACTCAACTCTGATAGGTAGCACGATGATGCTTACCTAACTCAGAAGACTCACAACATAGAAAGAAAACAGAAAACATTAGGAACTACAAACTCAAACTTTTGTACCGATAGATGACCCAAGCGCCAGTGCCAAAGTAGAACTTAATCAGGCTGATCTGCAACCAAGGGTCACTCAGTCATCCAAATACTACATGCCTCCTCTATTATGCCCCGAATCAATCTTCCTCCTAGTCAACAGGTCCTGAAACATACAATGAAAAATGAAAAAGGAAAAAGTTACTTTATAGTTATTATGTTTGGTAAACTAATGGATAATAGGCTCACAGGAAATTTGGGAATATATAGGACATTAGTAAGAGTTGAGATTGAAGTATAGCTTGAACTACCCTATTTCCTGATACAGGTGACTAGATACCATCAACAATATTAACAGAAGGAAATTATTGAAAAGGTTTAATGAAATAAATTTCTGTTTAATACCTGTAATGTGGAATGAGGTTCCTGAATTTAATATCCAAGTCTTATAAGGAGGCAATATAGGCACTCATACATGAGGAAGATGCATGAGTCGCTGACTGATTATTCTGAGAGATCTCGAACTGACATAGTGTATCATACTCCTGTGATAGAACTATAGTGGGAGATCTAGAGGTACCAGAACGAGTCGTTGAGGGGGCCGGAACATAGACAATATCACCAGGGGGAGGATTATTAATATCAACTAGTTGTGCCCATTCAAGGCGACAAAATTTCTCTCAGCACTTCTCAAAGATGTGATTATTCCTTCTGCAGTGCTTACACTGTCTGGGCCCCTTATCACCAACAGTCTATCACCACCATAGGAACCACGACCTCCTCCAAATGAGCCACTCTTACAAAATTATGTCCGCGACCACGACCTCAGCCATGTCCAGAGGCCATGGCGGACTGCTCAATAGATGATGCAGTGTCACATCGCTCCAATAGAAATGCGCATAACTCTGGAGAAAGTAGCAGTCAAAGTAGGAATACTATCTCCTCCCAGGATCTGACCCTGCACCTGGGATCAAAGAGATTGACTCAAGCTAGACAAGAACTTTGACACTGTGAGATCTTGATGATACCCCTTATTGTTGGTGCATCAGTGACAACAGGTTGATGCATCTCTAACTCATCAATCAAACCCTTGAGTTCTTTATAAAACTCGGGTATAGATTTATCTACCTGCTTGAGTTCAAATAAAGGCTCATAGATCTCACAGACCCTTGAAGGATTCTTCTCATTCTCGTACATTACCTTCAGGGTATCCCACATCTCATTAGCAGTGGTTAAAAACATGATATTACCACTAATCTTCTCTCTCAGACTATTTAGAAGCCATGTCATCACGCGAGTCACTAGAAAGCCGTGTTGCATAAGTGGGATAAGTAGCAGCCGGCAGAGACTGAAGGAGATGAGCTAACTTGTTCTAAGCACTAATAAATATGCGGAAAGCTTGTGCCCATAACAAGTAGTTAAAGCCATTCAGCTTCACCGTAGTCTCCAAAACCGTCTTGGGTACAGAAGTCTCGACTATCGGTGAGGAGATCAGAGTGGATGAAGAACTCGTATCATCCGACTTCGCAGCCAGTCAAAGAGAAATACTAGAAGCTACCATTAGTCAGAAAATAATTAATAAATCACATTATACCTGATTTAATTACCAAAAAAATGCAAAGACAGTCAGATTAGAATTACAGTAGTTAAAAGCCAGATCAAATTCAACATAAAAAAAATCAGATCAGATCACACATAAAGCAATAAGGCTCAGAAACAACCTGGGAAAGCTCGACAAAGCCTGAGATAGCCTAGAAAGGCTTGGCAACGCGTAGGAAGGCTCAACAGAGCCTTGGGAATGCTCGGTTGATCCCTAGGAAGGTCCGACAAGGACCTGGGAGGGCTCGACAGAGCCTAGAAAGGCTCAACAGACCCTTGGGAAGGCTCTGCTGAGCCTGGGAAGGTCCAACAGGGAGTTGGAAGGGCTCGGCAGAGCCTTGAGAGGGCTCGGCTGAGCCTGAGAAGGTCCGACAGGGACCTAGGAGGGGTCGATATAGGTTTAAAGGCAGGGGGCGCGAAGATCTGGAGAGGGGGAAAAGGATAGAGGAAGAGGAAAAGACGACGGTTAGGATTTTGGATGCTCTGGTACCATGTAGAGAAATAAAACCCTAAAAAACATCCTTTATTAGAGAGATCATCTCAATATATGGAGAATAAAAACATGTTTGGGTTATGGGCAATGTAAACCAAATAACCCAATTAACTTATTATCTTATCTAACGTATACCATGAGAAATACAATAACTTTGAAGAGCATGTTGCATATATTCCAAAGCATTATCATATCGTAAAATCTTAAGTGAACAATTAAATTGAGTACTAATATCTTTATAAAATCTTTAAAAAATAGAGAATTTCAGAGCAAACTTTATTAAATAACCAAGCATACGAGAATAATCATCAATAAAAGTTACAAAATATGAAAAACGAGACACACTTAAACTCGAGTAAGACCTCAAATATCAGTATTAACAACTCCAAATGGAAAACTACACTGATTAGCTGTTCTAAACGAAAAGTTCTATGATATTTACCAAACTGGTATGACCCACATTGTAATTCAAAAATAACTTTAAAAGAAGAAAATAACAATTTAATAGATTTTAAAGATGCATGACCTAAACATTTAGTGTCACTGGATCGTAGACTCATCACATGCCAGAGCAGAAGCGCCCACTTTAAGTCGATCACCATCTTGATCATACCCCCACTAATCACTTTTTTCGGTTGAAGATCCTAAAAAGTACATGATGAACAAAATATTATAGAACACAGAATAGCTTTGGTCAAATGACTCACAAATATAAGATTAAAAGAAACATGAGAATATAATTAACATCAGTGAGTGCAAAATAAGTGAGGTTGACAATGCCAGTGTCAATACTACATTTGAAACATCATCAGCAAAAACTATAGAAGGGGTTGATGTTGTGTGAAAAGTGAAAAACTATATATTTACCAGTCATGTGAGTTAACGCACTAGAATTAATGATTCAAGATGAAGGTGATGAACTCATTAAATAAGTACTTGATGTGCCAATGTAGCAAGACTGAATGCATCTTTTAAATCAGATAATCATACTTAGATTTTTGATAGAGTCACATGTTCTTCAGCAGAAATACCAAGAATATTAGAGTCATGTGCAGAAGATAGTCCATCAGTACCAGAGAAATAAGCACTCAAGGCCAGGAATCCCCTTTTGAAGCTTGAGATAGTCGTGAGAAAGTATTCTGCAGAGAGAGAATCCCCTTTCACCTGCTAGTAGTTATCCTCGAAGTGGTTTGAGTTGAGAACTGAGTCCCGAAGGAAACTTGCAAATATATCACGTTGCTTTTTAAGAACTTCAATATCATTAGTGATCAGATGATACTGGTTGAGTTCATCAACCATATCCTTAAAGTGCTTGTGCTAGTCTTCTAAACTCTTGTCGCTTTGTCGAAAACTAAATAGGTCATCATACACTTTAAAAACTCGAGAGGCATTCTTCTTCATGGAATAAGTATCACGAACAACGAAATTTCTTTTATGTTATCTAAGAACATAAATTTGACACTGATTGTGGATTCCATGCTATTCCAAAGCCAAGCCATCACCTTGTCTCATTCCCATTCTTCAAAAGCATTTTTACTAGAGGTAGGTTTCGCAGATGAACCTCAATTTGCTTCTTGCACCAAGGAAGACTCACAAATTTCTCTCTAACAAAAAGTTTTTACCATTCAATTTCACAGTGGTAATTTCAAACCGATGAGGTCTTCGATTTCTTTAATATTAGGCATAAGAACAAGAACGGGAATGTGAGGTTTATTACACTAAAATTAAACTGCAAAAGAAGCTTAAGTAGTTGTCTCTGATTTTTTTTACTGTTCATGAACAGTACCCATGGTATTGTTCACATGAACAATATTATTTTTACGTGAAGGCAAAAAAGCTAGAGTATGATTTTTCAAGAAGAGGCTATGGTTAGAATTTTTACTCTGATACCATGTTGAGGTGAAGAAGATGAAAAGAAGACCATATACTCACAATTAGGTGTGGTCATTTATTTATAGATAAAAGAAAATATATCCTAATAGGATTAGGAGAATACAAAATGTCCTACTTGGAGTAGAAGAATCCAAAATAATAAATAAAAAAATCCTATTTCTACTCTAATAGTTCTAAAATGTATATGATTGTGGTTACTTTAAACAAGATGGATATTATGGCTACTTAGACCGACCCACTATAATCATGTAATTTTAACATAACATTTTGATAGTATGTCAATTTACACATAATACAAGTGCTAAAATACTCTAGGACGCATGGTATATAACTCTACATCTTATTTGAAAGATCATTCTCAATTTTCAAAATCTTATGGTATGATATGCAGTTCATTAGTTTAACCTCAAATATATCGTCAGAAAGGTTTTCACTTTTCTTTTCTTTTTTTTTTTTCCTTTTTTGGTGAATCAGAAGGCCATCACTCGACCTGAAGTAATATAATACACAAATGCAGATATGCAGATAAGAATGCATTTTATTTAAAAGAACATTGTTGATGATCATAATCTTGTGGTATGGCATATCTTTAGTGGTTTAATCTCGAATACGTATTGCTACAATTTGTTAGTGATCAAGGTTCTAAATATCAGATATCGGGATCATATAGGATGGGATTTTTTTCATATCAGATATCAGATATCGGGGGAGATATCAGAGATACGCGCACATATCGGGCGTTCATATCATACACTATATATTATGAAATATTGATAGCTAAAAATGGTTTAATATCATAGATATCATCTGCCTAATAAAAATGATGTAATATACATGCAAAGACGGTAAAAATAATGTACATCTGCACGAAGTCGTGCAATAATAATATTTTATCGGGCGATATATCAGGCAATTTATCGGCCGATATTTCAAATATAAGCCATTTTTTGCTGCAAACGATATGACGAACAATTTCCATATATCGTATCGACAACAGGCAAAAAAGAAAATATCGGACGATATCTCGGCCGACTCGGCCAATATTTAAAACAGGGTTAGTGATACAAAAGATTTGGAGAAAGTTAGTTGGAGATCTCTCTCCCCTCTCAATTATATTATATAGATACAAGTAAGTCTAATTCTACTCCTGATACAACTCGTATATCACTCCTTATACAAATCATATTTCCTAACACTCCCTCTCACGTTGGAACATATAAATCATACATGCTCAACTCGTCAAATAAAATCAACTCGTGTCTTCCCAATAAACTTCGTGAATAGAGCTGTCAAATGATGACAGATGAAACATGTCGACCTTGAACAATCTTTTTTTCTATCTTTTAGCGTACCAAATGACAATCTACTTCAATGGGGTCTGTGCGCTCATGAATACTAAATTTTCAGCTATGTGAACAACCTAATTATCACAATATAATCTCACAGGATACTCTGGAGCAAAACCAAGCCCAGTCAACAAGTTTCTGACCCAAACTAATTCACAAGTTACATTCAACATCACACGATACTATGACTTCGACTAGATCATGACACCACATTCTACTTTTTACATTTCTATAACACAAGATTTTCTCAAAGAAAAATGTAAAAGCATGTGGTAGATCACCTATCAACGCGTGATCCTACCTAATCAACATCTGATAAACCAGCAACTTTAGTGTGTCACAATCTGAATATAAAAGCCCTTTGTCAGGAGTTTTCTTTAAGTACCTGAGAATCCGTACTATTACATCACAATGAGTGGTCCTTAGTGCTAAAAAAAAACTCACAACACTTACAATAAATGCAATATCAGGTCAAGTTATGGTTGGGTAGCAACTTACCCACTTTGACATTAGCTTTCATGGGTGCATCAGCAGCTCTGCATCTAATATACATGCCTCAGATAGCATCAAGCACATACTTTCTCTGGGAAAATATAATTCCTTTCTTAGATTTAGCTACGTCAATATGCCTAAAAAGTATCGCAAAAATTCAAGGTCTTTTGTTTTAAAATACTTTTGCAAGTAGCATTTTAGATCATTAATTCCTTAACGCATCATCACCAGTGACAATGATATCATCCACATACATTACAAGAAGTAACCTCTTGACTTGATGTTGTTGCTAAAACATAAAGTGACCTTTCTGAGAACGAGAGACCAAAATCTTAAACAGATGCAAATCATCCAAATCAAGTTCTTGGTCATTGCTTCAATCTATACAAAAACTTCTTCAGTCTGCACATCTTCTATGATCCCCTGAGCAACAAGCCAGGTAGTTACTTCATGTAAACCTTCTCGTCAAGAACATCATTAAAAAAAGCATTCTTAATATCCATTTGATGGAGGGGCCAGTAAGGAATGACAACCAAAGAAACAAGAATCTGCATAGACGTTAGCTTTGCAACCGGCTAGGTGTGCTGATAATCCATTCCAAGCACCTGATAATATCTTTTGGCAACCAAACAGGCCTTTAAACGAGCAAATGACCCATCGGGATTCAGCTTTAATGGATATACCCACTGACATCTAACGGCTTTCTTCTCGAGAGGATGTTGTTCCCAGGTATCATTCTATTCTAGAGTCAATATTTCTTTCTTCATAGCATCCTTTTATCCTGGGATAGTCAAGCTTCTGACACGAACTTGGAACAACATATGAGTCCATAAAAGAAATAAAAGCATAAAATGAGAGAGACAAGTGTGAATAAGATACAAAACGAGAAATAGAGTGAGATGTGTAATTATGTTTACTTTTACGAAGAGCAATAAGAAAATCATCTTCAGAAACAGTGCAAGAATCAGTAATATCATCACTAGAGGAAAATCAAAATAGTAGAAGATATTGGCATGGATATAGTAGAAGTACGTCTTGTCAAAATTCTTGTTGATTCTCCAAAGCAGTTAGGGAACAGGTGGCAATGTACCTAGATGTCTATTAACTCATAATGAAGTATCCACAACTGGTGAATCCTAAATAAGGAAAAACATATTATCATCCTCAGACTTTAAGGGGGAAGGCTCACTATCAAAGTCGGATTTAAACCAAAAAAATATGATATCAGCTGAAATGTGAAAATAATCCAGTAAAGGACAATAGCACCGATACATTTTCCATGTCCGAGAATATCCAAGAAAAATACATTTGAGAACACGAGAATCTAATTTTGTTTTATGAGAATCATTGTTCTTAACAAAACATATACACCCAACAATCTTTGATGGCACGAAAAACAAATCATTTTAGTTAATACAATACCGAAAATGAGATTTAATTTTGCAAAACAGAAGAAACTTATTTAATTAAATAACATGATGTAAGAACTGCATCACTCTAAAAATATTTGAGAACTTCCCTATGAACAAGCAATGTGCGAGCAATTTCAAGCAAATGATGGTTTTTACGTTCAGCGATACTATTTTGTTGATGAGTCAATACACATGAGGATTGATGAATAATGTCATACTCAGTCATAAAATTTATGAAAGATGAACTAAAATACTCATTATCAAATCTTAAGTTTTTCACAAAAGTGTTAAATTGGATTTTAATCTCATAACAAACATTTTAAAATGTAGAAAAAAAATCTCAAAATGAGACTTCATAAGACAAAATCAAGTAATACGCGAGTAATTATCCACAAAAGTAATGAAATACCGAAAATCAAGTTTGGATTTTTATTGAACATGAACCCCATATATCTGATGAACTAAATCAAATGAGTGATTAGCCTTTTTATTGACTCGACTAAGATAAAACATTCGATGATCTTCCCTAGTTGATAACACTCACACTCTAAAGACTGAGTTTAACTAGACTTAGAAATCAAAAGTTTTAAAACCTATAAAGAGGGATGACCTAACGGCAATGATGATCAAAAAGTGAAATTGTACTGGAGCATGTCACTGGTTTGGAGACCAAGTCCAGGTAATACGATCTATTTTTCCTGTGCTTGGTGCCAATCATCTTCTTTGTTTCAAGTTCATGAAATTCACAAAAAGTATGAAAGAATTTTACTGAATAATTTAACATTCTAGTAATCTTACTAACTGATAATAAACTGAAAGAAAAGTTTGAATTATGAAGTATAAATGATAAAGATAAAAAAGATGTAGCATTAGTAAGTTATATGCCTTAATAGAATAAGTATAACCATCGACTAATATAATAAAGGCAAAATGAACACGTAGAATCAAGATAAGACACAATATATTTGTTTCTAGTCATGTGATCAGGATCTCCTGAATTTATAATCCAAATAGCAGAACTAGATGAAGTAAGTTACGTATCCAGGCCAGAGTGGGTGGAAGGTGGAATGGATGATGTGTGAAACTGTTGGGGAAGATTTATACAAGTATTTTTTCATTTGCCCTCACTGACAAAACTCCTGCTATTAGATTGCTCCTCCTGAGATGTGTTTACGTGAACAGATCAAAATGACTGTTGTTGCTTCCCTTCTAATAGTGGACAGTTGTACTTAGTGTGGCCTGGCTCCTTACAATAATAACAATAAGTTACCTATCATACTCGTCCTCCTGAACAACCACTACGACCTCATCCACAATCTCTACCTCCCAAATCACTCCCCCACGACCTCTACCTCTTGGACCGCAAGAGCAAAAAGATCATGGGTCTCCACGATGGCTGGATCAGTGATTTCGAAGGACTAGCTCCACACAAGAGTGATAGGAATCCTCAAGTGACTTGACAGTGGAGCTGCCAATCACATTCGAGTCTTCGAAAACTTTGGACGTAGTGCTCCTTAGAAAACAAGAACCATCAACTGTTCCATCTCTCCTGCATCAGCTGTGATATAAAAAATCTCCTTGATCAGAAAGTTTGTTGAGGTTGACATAGAATTGAGCCAACGTTCAACTTTCTTGCTTACTCCACAATAGCTCCTGAATGACATCATAAGCTCAGTTCAAGTTGCTTCCACCTGAATACAACCTGTTCAAATAAGCCCACATCTCCTTTACAGTTTAACAATATAGAACCAGAACACGGGGCTCCATGCTGTTCAAGATCTTCCCTAAAAGAAGCGCATTGTCCTGCCTTCAAGTCTGCATCTTTGGATCGGGGGATCATCAGTCAGGTGGTGATCCTCACCTCTCCCAGTAATATGAATCTCAACAACCCGCAAAATTGTCACCATTCAACTTCCTATATGTAATATTTCCAGACACAAATTTAGAAACTATTGGCTTCATCACTTTTTTAACACAGTCATCACTCCAAAAACTCAAAAAAGCAATAAAAGAAACCTTTTAGAATTACAAAGACGCTCAAATCAGAAACCCAAATCAAAGTCAATTTTCAAATCAAAACAACCATGGGCTTTAACTGCCATTCCCAAAGAACCATAAAGAACAATTTTTTGGAAAAGAACACACTCTTTTAAACTATAACAGAAGAGAAGAGGAAGGAAAAAAAAGAAAAAGAAGACGAGGAGAAGAAGATGAAAAAAATCGGTTCTATTTCGGATTCGACTTCGAGTCGGGATGAAGACGAAGAGGGTAGTCGGTTCGATTTCGGGTGTGGCTTCGAGTCGGGACGAGGTCAAAGTTGATTAATGGCGAGACGGGATGAGGTTGAAGTCAATTGAGGACGAGTCAGGACGATGGGGAGATGAGGTCGAAGTTGATTGAGGACGAGTCAGGACGATGGGGAGTTGAGGTCGAAATATATTGAGATTGGGAGCGTGGCAAGGTCGAGGTGAGATCGCGTCGAAGTTGAGGTGGTTTGGGTCGAAGTGGGTTGGGCTTTAGGATGGAGTCGAAGTGCGTTGGGTCAAAAGACGAGGTGGTTTCAATATCAGGTCGGTTTTCGATGGCGGCAAGATGGTTGGGTTGAAATGAATTGGGCGTTGATGGTTCTGGTAAAGGTGAGGTTGTGAATCAAGTTTTGTCAGCTGTTGATGTTGGGAAGAAGAAGAAAGAGAGAAATTTAGTTTAAAGAAGAAAAGGAAAAAAAGATCAGATATTAGGCTCTGATACCACGTTACAAAAGATAGAGAAAGTGAATTAGAGATCTCCCTCTCCTCTCAATATATTATATAGATACATGTAAATCTAATTCTATTCCTATCCCTGTCCTACTCTTAATACAACTCGTATACCACTCCTTATACAAATCATATTTCCTAACAGTTAGAAAATGTTTTTCTTTTCTTTTTTCTTTTCCTGTTTTTCTTTTGTGGATCAAAGGCTATAGCCCGGGCTTGAAACTGACTTCTATAACCCATTCCCCACCCTTTACCACCTAGCTAGGTCTCATGCACAATGTTTGCAGATATAAATTGGATCTAGCTGGTTTTCAACTTGGACGGCTAGGGTTCTTAGCTTTAATTATCTTGACTGTTGAACATATAGAATAAGTTCCAAATTTTGGTACTTCAAACCTTACATTGGCTCCTGTATCTGTTGTTATCAGTCAATATTGGCG
The DNA here is from genome assembly GCA_038442645.1 of Agave tequilana. NCBI lineage: Eukaryota > Viridiplantae > Streptophyta > Magnoliopsida > Asparagales > Asparagaceae > Agave > Agave tequilana. The sequence continues at coordinate 38,925 of JAVJIF010009298.1, read as the reverse complement.
ATATTAGCCATCATCAGATGGGCATGCTTGAACTCTGATACCTAAGTATCAATATAGGCTAATTTTTTAATCCTTGGTACATATACTTTGGGTCTGTTTGGTTGCAAAGAAGTGGGCGAAAGTAAGAAAATGGGGAAGTATAATTGCTCACTTCCCTATCTATCCAAACACCAGAAAAAAAATGAGAAAACCCTTTCCTTTTTTTTTTCTTTTTTACACAATCACTTTCTCACTTCCAGGGTGCTACAGTTAATTTTGTGATCATATAAATCTCATTTGTAATATGTTGTAACTCAAAACAGTTAATTTTGTGATCATGTAAATCTCACTTGCATTCTAATTATAATCTAATTTTTATTTTTCTTAATTAATTTTTATTTTAATATTATTTTGCGGTCAACTTTTTCACTTTCACTTTCACATTACCATCCAAACATCGAAAAAGACATAACATTTTTCAAACCACACTTCCCAACAACATCCAAATACCGGAAAACTCACTAACCAATTCCCAAGTTCTAGGGAATTATTACTACTTCCTCACTTTCTCACTTCCACCCCTCACCAAACAGCCCCTTTATGTATGCACGTGCACCTATATGTATGCACATTGGAGTATTCCTGTAGGCACAAATATTATCCATTAAAGTTATAAGACTGTACACATGGAGTGCCGCTATGGGCAGAGATATTATCCATCAATCTTTTATGACTATTTAACATACAAAACTGCACTGTCTGACAATAATATTGCTTTTCGTCATTCTATTCTTACCTAAAAGTTTATACACCATATCATTAGCTTACAACCAACTTCAATAACTACACATTCAACCATGTATACTTCAATCTATGACAAGTTTGAAAAGAGAATCTGATATATTGCTATGTTGCAAAACTAGTGAAGTGGGTATAGTTCCATATACAACTGTGCTCGTTTTTTGTGCTTTTATACGAAAAACTGTCAAGCTTGGCTCTGGTTTTCTCACTTGGATGAATTTCTACCTTGATTTTATGAAAGATGACTTAACTAAGATGATTTGCCTACCTTGCTTGTAACTCCGCAATTCTGAGAAGCAAAAGATGCTCTCTTTCTATGGTCACTGTTTCAGCCTGTAAAAAAGGTGAATAATTTCTTTAGTCTGAAGTCAAGATAACGAGCACAAGATTAACATTGGAAAAAATATATAAACTGCAGGGATTATAGTAAGTTCCCGTGGCAACTAATTTAAACAGGAAATAGCTTGTGACAAGTAAAACTACCTAGCAAAATAGTGTACTCCAGGAAAATATATGCATATAAAGGAGATATATACTTATACTCAATATGAAAACTCATTAGGAAATACATGGTAGCTGAAATACAATTAAATATGAGATATTACAGTTAGTGGGCTAATGAAAGTCAGGTGCCACAATATGAAATTGCTAGGTCTATGGAAAAAAAAATAAAGCTTATACTTGCGGCTGATGTATTCATTAAAGATAAACTAGTCAAATAAATTTCCAATACTTCCTTAGATTGATGTGGTTGATGATAGTAGCATGGTGAAATCCATGAAGTCAATGTCCTCATAATGACCATTACCATCATCAAAGCCTTTTCCCATAAAAATGTAGGCAGGTATTGAGCACAGCCTATGTAGCACAAACCCTTCTACCATGAAACCGTCACTCATGTCAGACACCGAGACTTCTTTGGCACTCGGACACTTTCCAAATATGTCCTCAATTACATATTGCATTTAAAGTTTAGGACACTTGCCACACGTTTCTTTGACAAATATTGTACATTTCTCACGCATTTCTTTGCTTCCATTACATGTTTGAGATATTTATCTATGCCCATGTCTATTACAAAGACCAGTGAAAAAATGCCATCAAAATCTTGATCTACAGAAATATAACAATTTTAGATATATTTCGATATATGAAGTGAGATATACTGAGTTATTTCATAGAAAGTTGATGAGCTAAAGCTTATTCAATTTGCGAAGTCATAAAAAATGTAAGTAGGTTAAAATTTTAGCATAACCATGCTCATTTTGCGCTATTATATTATTAGATGTTTGGAGTCTGGATGCATGGATGTGTATGTACGTATGTATGTATGTATAGATACACTCTCCTTATTATCTTTATATATTTAGCATTGTTGTCTCCCCATGTCCTACTTTTTAAGAAATTGTAGTGTCCCCATGTTTGTGCCGTCTGTCCTGTGTCCGTGTTCATACTCTTAGAGCTGACTAAGTATTGAAAGGCTCTATTGTTGAATAACTTTTGTGGCATGCTGACTGACTGGTCATCAACTGTCTGAATTGATGACATATTCTTGGCAAAGAAAAATATGAAAAGGGAGAAGTGTGCGATAAAATTAGACTGGTAGGCATCTGAGAAACCTACCATATTAGCTATGCAGTATACATACAACCAAGAACAAGCTCTTCAAATTAATTATATCTATGAGAAATGACTGTAGGCACGGCTATCTTACTACATGATCCTGCAAACTGGTGCTTGACATTATAGCATGACTGACAGACATAACCCTCACAATGAAAATGTTCAAATTGAACATATCCATCTACAAATTTTCAGCCAACTAAATTTCAGGTGCTGAGGCCACTCTTATTAGTTATTACTGCTCGGCAGGCAGCAGGGGAAAGAAAATGGAAATGACTTTTATAAACACTTTCTTCTTCATTTATTAGGTTCCTAACATAAATACATAAATTGAACTCAGATGTGAAAAATAGTTGAGAAAACCTTTAAAATAGTCATAGGGGAATAAAAAAGAATTCGGTATGCATAACATATATATGTGATAACACCCTCCTCAAACCCACAGTGCATCAGGCCTATAGCAACTTGCATAAAAAGAAATTTACAAAGAAAGCAACCAGCTGAGTCAGGTACAACAGAATAACTTAACGGCATCTAATCGTTGAAAAGGAAAGACAAATTGAATATGAACAATAAGATGCCTGCTTCACCACATGATAGTAGACGATCTACAATGCAATCTGGTTATAACAGACAAGGTGGGGAAAGGATGGAATTGAATGTGAAAAATCCAAACTGAACTGGGGCAATGATACTTTTATTCCTTGAATCGATCAAGACATTGTCAAAAGAAAATTATAACTAGACCTGCTGCACATCCTGGGGATATTATCTGATTTGTTTGAGTTATGGCCTAGCCCAACGAATTTGGTGAGTCCATTTGCATGATTATGTAATCTAAATGTGTCATTTCCTGATATTCAGGCAGACTCTGGTCAAATTAATCATGGATCCCTCCAGACAAATCTGATCCTATAAACTGAAATATCAAGTAGATCTTAAATGGCAAAGAATTTCTTATAATCGGTAGTTAATTCTCAATTTAGTTTCAAGACTAAATTTGTCTACACAGTTGGTCATCCTTACCAGCATAGATTAAAAAGTTACTTTCCTGAATTAGTACAGTGGAAGTAGGGCTAACAAAATATGAAAAGCTTTTATACAACAAATAACCGGAATTAAATCTCTACAGATGGAATCTGATGCATACTCACCAACTCATTCTCTGTAATGCGGGTTTGTGGAGACATTCCAGTTTGTGAAACTGCAAAATCATTATGCATTGATGATTCACCAAAAGGTTGCAATAATTATGATGTTTTTTTTTAAAAACTCACCATCAGCTAGTTCATTCTGTTGTAAGCTATTCAAGAGATTCATGATCAGATCCTGATAGGTCAATAAAGAATGATAGAGTTGATACCATCACAAAAATAATTTTGGTCATTAAAGCAAACCATAAGTGAAATAGTTAGTTGACTTTAAAGAAAAGAAATTTCTGCTGTACTTGTTGAAACGAAGTCTGCTGAATAAGATTTTGAAGATGAGGCATGAGGATGGATGCAGGCACTGAACTGTTGGTAGTTTCCTTTAGAAATTGGCTAGTAAGCTGTGAAACATCAGAAAGGAGAGACACTGATAATGATTTATTATTAATAAATTTTCATAAAATGACAGGGAAAGAACAATTTTCTTGAACAATACAATAATTCATCAATAAATAACTGTGGGAATCAGGATAAAGAAAAAACCAAATATACACAGGACTGCATTTGTTAAACTTTATTTGCAGTTTGAAAATTTAAGTTTAAGACTACGGGGAAAAGAAACAAAGGCTGGTCAGGCAGCCACGGTGCTCGTTCCAGCGACAAGAGGCACTCAAGTGACCAAACTGCCCCCAAAAACAACTGGTTCCTTGGCATTGCTTATATACACTTTTGCCAGATACTCCACAACAATGTCACAAGTAAAATAGCTCAAGACAAAGCCAAATTACGTAAAACCTTGAACTAAAATATCAACTTAGATTTAAGCAAAATAAACTTCAGTAGGATCCAGACTGTCAGTGGGCTACCTAAGTTCAGCCTCTTATGTTGATCTGAGTGCTTTCGGAAGCAAAGCAGACCACTTATACTGGATTTTAAAAACGGGTCACTAGGTAGAACATAATATTGAGGTCAAATGGAAATCTGTAAGAATGAAGCTCAGGATCTTGAAAGAAATATTAGGATTGTTTCTGTGGTTCATTAGAAATATTTTAACAATATTATATTACAATAGTTGCACTCTACAATGCAATAAAGTGTAACTGTAAACTTGAAAAAGATCTAGCAGCCTGTTGCTTTCTTACTATTCCACTAACCATTTAGGTTCCAGTCAAAACAGAGAAATTTAGTAATAGTTCAACAAATAGACCAAATGACTGCTGATAGACATAGAGTTTCCTCCAATGATAAGTCAATGGGCACGATAAATATTTTCAAGAAAAAGATGTTTGTATTTGACAGAATCAAAGTATCTAACATGGTTTACAAAAAAAGAAATAAAGTAGCAAGTGTCGAAAAGGAAGTTTGGGTAGGCTGCTTGCATATCAAAGAAATAAATTTGCATACCACTTGTTTAGACTGAACAAGCCAATCACCAACACTCGCTGATTTTCTCAATGGAGACCCCTGGAGAAAGCTCAGCATTATTATATGATAAAAATACTAGTATGGATCCAAATAACGAATTTGCATACAGAAATTTGTATTCCAAATGAATGCATACCTGAGACGACCTCCTTGGAACTGAACATAACGGGATATCCTGGCAATGCAACTTTCTGTTAAAAGACAGTTCAGTTTCTACAAGACCATATCTAAAGATTGCAAGCTTACCTTCACAAGATCCACATTTTCAGATGTAACTGAAAACCTGCTTTTATTTGTACCACGTTAGCCTTGGACTTGTCCTCCAACGAATCACCATATCCTATAATAAGAGAGAGAAAGAAAGTTCCCCTTCTGTGTCACTCATGTTCATCTATGATGTGATCACCAATAAAATAAGTAGGAAAAACAAAATTAACATGCATTCTCTACTTCAGAATTCAGTTCTTTGAAGAAACCTTCTTTGCATTCATTTACATGAAAATTTAAATCCTCAAGCTAAGAAGAACTAGTTAGATATATATATTCACAAGTGTATCACAGATTTTCTTACCTCCTGAAGATCGCATAGGAGCAGATAAACTGTTTGCAGAAGCACGATTTGGAAGCATTAATGGACCACTAAACTTTGGTGCCTTCCTTACATCATGTTTATACTTCTCATTAGCTAGTTGAATATCACCTTCAGACCTGTTTAAAGAAAGATCTAATATATCTTAAAATTGCATGCATCAATAAATGCTAGCTCCTAAATAATTTCACATTCTATTTTCCACTAGCAGTACCTTCTGCTAGGAAAATATTCCTAATCCAATTGATGAAGCACGACCATTCAGTTTTACTATGCTCTGAGAGGTCTTAAATATAACAGGGTCAATTATTATGTTCATGAATTTTTTATTTATTGAACTGATTGATATGATGGAGTCAAACAATTGATAATTTCTAAATGTTTCAAGCAAATATGCTATAGTTATGCATACAATCAAAAAAAATCATATTCAGTAAAAAATACCACAAATTTGTTAGATTCTTTAACCTTTAACACTAATCATTTACAATAGAATGGAATAAACTGTGACTGTTGCCTTTTCTAGCATGGCATATCTAATTCTACTCCAATAGTAAGATAACTTCTGGTTGATATAAAAAGATTACTTTGAATTATGATAGAACAAAAAAGAAGTAAAAAAGAGATAAACTCAATATATTTGAAGTGAGACCCAGGAACTGTTATCAGCTAAGACATTAATTCAAACTTTATACATATCATTGTCATGTTTTTCAGTTAAAGCACATGTCTGCTAATATACTAGGTCTTCTAGAAAGATTTATTTTAACTTTATCAGCATATGTACCTAGTTTCAGATGCATAAAAAATCTGACCAACATGATTACTTAAAAAACAACATGAGCACATTTCTCAAAAATAGACATTTGCCTGAAGAGATGATTTGGATGGAAAAGAACACTGTCAAGGAACATTTCTGCCAGGCCTCGATGCAACATATCGTGAATTTAGCAGACTTGTCACATTCATCGGCTCATAGTATCCAACAAGCTGTTGTTTCCTGATTGTACAGTTAACAACTGAAACTTGATTCAGTTTAACATAGTAGGTTCCAGATGCACAGATTTTTAGACGATAGACAACTTGAGTTGTCTAGCGAGACCTAGATATTGGGCTAAGGCCACTGTTCACACAAAAGGTTAACTAGTTAGATCTCAGGCCCGAGAGAGAGAGAGAGAGAGAGAGAGAGAGAGAGAGAGAGAGAGAGAGAGAGAGAGAGAGTCCACAAAACGTCACATAGTTTCAAAATATGGGGACATTTCATACATGAACTCCTTAATAGTAGCAGTAGGTGACTTAAGAGAAGACCAATAGTCCACCATCAACCAAGCAACAATTCCCACGTAAATCAACCCAAATCATGTACACTATATATGCCATGGGGCTAAATTCACACATGACCTCCTTTAATAATATCAACACTTAAACTAGGCACAAAGCCAACCATCTCCATGTTGGTTCATATCCGATGAGCCCAATACTTTGTAGATATTAAACAGGGTCCTTATTACCATCTTTGCAAACAAATTAGCACCTTGGCAAAATCTTGATACCACCTGTAGGACACAGAAGTACGATCCTGACTCCTCCGTCCCCAAGTCTACCTTATCGAGAAAAACCTGAATTATTGTCAATGTCACATGCTATAACATAGAAAATGCTTAATTGGTCGAATCCTAAATCAACTTTTGAGATGACCCGTATAATCATGGTAAGAATTAAGTCCAAATTCGGGTTTTGAATCAGGATAATTTTGTGTTCCATGTTCCAGCAACTTGAGCACCTGACATAAGGAGCTTACCTCAGGCCACCACCACCACTGTGCTTGAATTCCTAAATGATAAGCATAGGCTCCAGCATCCACTAGCCACCACCATGATCTACTCCCTGAACCTTCTCACGCCGCTCTTCAGGACACAGACGACTTATAGAGTAATTGAGTATTGACATTAGGCTTAGATGCTGAGACCATCTTCAACACAAAAGGTTATTCTTCCACTTGTCATGCTTAAATAACTATTTGGTCATTATTATAATTCTTGAGACTGCTTCAAAAATTGTTCACAATTGTCAATGATTACAAACGAACAAAGGATGTCACTAGGTACTCGTTTTGCCAAGGCTTTTATCCAGACTACCTGAAATATTCCCCATTCTAAACTCTGTAGGAAGCAAGTATATGCCAGAGGATGCTAAGAAATGTGCATACTTAAACTACATCAATCCCTCAATTGTTCTAGTTAATCAATGCCAATGCTTTTCTTTGTAAAACTTTATCTAGTGATTACAGTAACTTCGTGTTCTTTCTGTCCACTTGTAAATTTTTATTTTTATTGGCAGAAGAAACAAATGTAAACTCACAACTAGTTCATTTGCTATGCTATAACCCAGAAGATCATTAGCCTATGCTTATTGTTTCCTAGTCTGCTCTATCTTCCACCTATCAATCATAATGCTGAATTAATTTACTATATATCTGTTTCCCTCCTTCCTAACAAATCATACCGTAGACATGGTTCCATACATACATTTTCTATTGACATAATTGATCCCAGTCTACCATATGATGAATCGAGCTTTTCATAGGAGTTAATAGCTGAGGGCATTTATGACCACTAACTTAAGAAAAGGTTTCTGAGTATATAGGGATACTCGTCTGGAGAGGACATGCATAACGTCAGTAAATTTTACAGATGGAAGAAGTTTCTGAGTACCGCCTCAATTTTATGTCTTTAATTTTTACTCCTACATCAACTTTTATACATGTTTTGCCCCTCATTATCCCCTCGGACAAAAAGGAACATTTTTTCAGATACTTTTAACACTACAGTAGTTTTATGATCACGCATTACTACTATTAATTTAATAACACATTGACACCAACTGATTTCATCTTACTGTCTGTGCTTCTATGTGAGTACTTACTGTTTATACTGACATAGATACATACCTTGTTTTAGTTATACTCTTAATATTTCCATGATGCAGTTATAAATTTTCTGACTTTGATTTGCTGTCAGGATACTGAATATGTTTTTCTGATTCTTTTCTGTTGCTAATTACAGGACTTGAGCCTTGGACTTCCAAGAAGAAACTCCACCATTTACCGCTAAGCCAGGCCTCAGTTCATGATTTCATTCTTTCATGACAATGTTCTAACAGAGGGTAAAAGTTTATCACTTATACAATTCTGTTTCAGATTTCATGACAGTGTTTAAATAGAGGGCAAAGCATTCATGAAAAAGTTCGTGTTTTTTGACAGAGGGTAGCAGTCTAGCAGATGATGAATTGTGAAAAGCAGGAACATGAGCCAAAAGGCATAAATAAGAATCTCACTCACTAACCAAGGAAATTTTCTCTATTCAGTGATGATGGATTGCAGGAGAGAAGGATATACATTCTTAGAAGCATATTAAATAAGCCATGTCAATATTTCAGGAATGCAATGATTTTCTATAGTCATAATTCACGAAACAAATATCATTATCATAAAAATGAAAAACATTAAAAAGAGAGAGAACCTGTCAGAAACGCGTCCCCTTTCTGAGAATGAGTTGCTATGCACATTAGATGGGATAAGTGGACCACTATAAGTTTTCCAACTTGGCTTTTCCAGTTGTTGGGCTCTATGCTCTGTTTTGATGCTGACGGTGTTGAATCATTTTTAGAGCTGCTTTTCTCATATCCATCAATAACTTCTTGATTGCGAGAGACTGACAAAGCTTTCTCTACAGGTTCATCTTTTGTACTTGACCACCTAGTCCCCGACCCTTCTGCAGCAGATAAATTCTCCCTGCATAAGAAATAACACTTGTCAGAAGATAGTCTTTACTAATAAACAGTGTGATTGATGCAGGAATGTCCATCAACCAGATATATTCTGAAGATTGTTTTGTTACACAAAAAATCATGATAGGATTTTTAGATTCATTGACATCAAATGGCAGTTGATTTTCACATAATAAAATCAAGTCTGATGTACAAAACAAAGCCAGCACATATAACTTAATGTATTGACAGCTTATAGACTTTTGACTTGAACAGAATATTAATACTGAAGAAAATGTTCTTTTTCTCACAAAAACCAGATAAAGACATAATTACAAGAATTTGACTGAATATAATTTGTACCTACAGAATAATGTAACCTCAGCTAGCTTTGATAAACAATTGTCAATTGTAAACTTCATACGTTAAATTGGTTCAGGTCAGGATACCAATTTACCATGTTATTTGCAATGGTTGAACCAGTTATAATATAATCAGGACTCAATAATATCATTTGCTGACTGTTCCACCAACCATAAAATTAGTATTCTGACACTCCTGCAAAAGATATTTAACATCTGAACATTGAACATTCAGAATGAGCACTTGGCTCCTTGTACATATTCAGTCATTCAGAATTGTTCTGGAGTGGACTAGGCTAAATTATAGAAAACACTCTGAAATTTTTCACTTCTTTTGCAATTTCTTTGTGCTTGCTTTCTTATAGAAAACTACCATGAACTTTCTAAAAGCCTTTGAGTAAACTAACCTGATCCACCCTCTATTCTCAGGATAATTTGGATCAGAAAAGGAGCTACTGCCTAAATTGCATGGGAGATTCAAACCATTCCACTTCAAGTTTTTACAGATGGAACAACAGTGGATAGTGTACAAAACTGTTCCAGAAAAGTTCATAGTAGCTTTTTCTTAATAAAGCAAGTGTATGATTTCTATAGTTTAGCCTATGGATTATATACATGGTCAGATTGATTGCTGTGTATCAGATAACTAGAACAATGACTATCAAAACTTATGAATTGCTATGGGTGCATATATAACAAGGAATTCAGCAGATTAATATCTCACAAGTCATAACTCAGAATTTACCTGGCCTGAAACTGACATCTGTCAAGATATATTGCTAAATTCCATGCATCCTCAACAACATTGCTTACCTGCTTGAGAATTTGTATCTCTACAACTTCGCATTGTTGTGCAGACATCATAAATATAGGCAGTGCTTGGAAGCCAACTGCAGTGGTCACACAATAGACTGGGGGAGTTCTACTTGTACCAATATTTAGTAAAGATGCTATGAACATAACTGTTATCTGCCGTCATATTTTTCTTTCGGTTTGGAGGACAAAATATTTTAGGTTACTCAAGAACTAGTTTTAGGGTTATCCTTTATCAATCACAGGTGTCTTCGCCATTCCTTTGCAGCATCTACATTACTGTAAATTAAATAATCTAACTGGTGGTATTTGATCACACCTATGCTGCTTTTGGTGATCTTATTCAGTAGGAATTCATTTCATACCAAAAATTTCAAATTCCTGCTTCCTTTACATATCCTTTCCCTTTCCATCAGTTTGGAAGACTCTCTATGTTATTTGAAACTTGTATATGCACTTCATTTATCTCTATAGTGATTCCTTTATTCTCTTACTCTTTGAGATTGTTAGGTTACAAGGAATTGATATATGTTAGAATATAAAAATATTACCGTCAACCTTTACCATAACTTTAGAGTTTTCATGTCGTGGCAGGAACTTCAATATTGTGTGAGTAACCCAAATTCAATTACCACTGGGCCGGCATCTAAAAAGAAGCGGATTAAATAAAATAAACACCGTTGCGGAAAAGCCCAGTTTCGGCCCGCGGAAAAGCCCAGTTTCCGTACTTGAGATGACGGTCAACCTATGGGCCGTGTTAGAATATAAAAGTATTACCCTTAATCTATGATGCATGTGTACTTGAGATCAGGCCCCGTACGCGTGTTCAACATGTGTCGGACGCGGACACGGGTTGCGGTGTAGGACACATCCAGCGTGTCCAACCCGATAAAGAGGAAAGATTGGGTTTATTTACCCAATTCGGGTCAGATATTCGTCCGTATTCAGCTTATTAATAGGATTATTTACCAGATAACACGGTACCCAAACTAAAAAGGTTCCAAAACCTAACCTGATTTCTCCCCCCATTCCTCTCTTCTCCCCTCTTCGATCAGCCTTGTGGACAAAGTTTCAGAGCTCCACAAACCTCTGCCTCATCGATGAGCTCCGGCCTCATTGAAGTTGCTCTTTCTCTATCTCCCTCAACAAAACAAAAGTTCAATAGTCATAACGAGTAAGAATCCTACCTCAACGAGAATCCAATGGCCACGACGAGGTTCCAGCGTCGCTCCATCGTTGATGGCAAATCTCTGGCATCGACGACAAACCTCCAGCGAGGCTCAAAGACGACAATGTGACTCTAGTGACAACGACAAGACGCCAACGACAACTTTGACATCTCTTCACCTTTCTTTCAGGCTAAATGACATGGTAGAATACCTATAAGTTGCGTTTGTGTTCAACTTATATATTTTATTTGCTTTCTTGCTTTCTAGTGTTTTCATCTTGCTTAACTTTATAAATGTTGTTTTTATGTTTGTCGAATGAATTAGGACTATAATTTTATTGATTTTGGTCTAACTAAACACTTGTTTACTGGATTATGAATTGATTGTTGTGTTGTTGATTAACACTGATACAACAACAAAAAAACACTGAGTTGAAGACTCGGCAACGAAAGCATAGAAAATCTACCATTAGCAAGTAATAAAGACAATCACCACAAAACACAAGAACACCAGATTTAATGTGGTTCGGCAAGAGTGCCCACGTCCATGGGGAGGAGGGGAGAAATTATATTGAAAACAGAGAAGAAAATATAAGAGTTATAAGAATTCTCTCTCACAACTCTCAATGGCGAAAATATCTCTTGAACTTGATTTTCCTTGACTTGCCTTCAAAGGCCAACCCAAGGTGTATATATAGACTCATTGGATGATCCTAATTCAACCCAAATTTCAACAATACAATCAGCACCTCAGAGAAAAAAGGAAACTCGAATTCAACTCAAACTGAAAACAGAACTAGAAAAGAAAACTGCTAGACCGATATAAGTCGACGATAAGTCGACTTATAATGTGCACTAGTCGACTATAAAGAATTATCAGTCAACTAATCTGATAAAATTCGAGAACCTTACTCTCTGTTTCCAGTACTAGTCGACTATACAGGAAGTATAAATCGATTAGGTTAAACATATGTTGACTAATATTGTTTATAAATTGACTTATAATATGCACAAATCATGTGCATGTATGTGCTCGATTTCTAAAGTTTGTAACACCTCCACTTGAACCTGAATTCTTCCCCAATGAATATGAGGCACTCAAAATACTAACAATCTCCTCATTGACTCATGTTCATTGAGTCCCTTTGTAGAAATTGGCATCCACTTTCACTGTGCTTTCTACCCCTTTTTGTGACTTCACATGACTCCCAAGAGCCTATTCTCCATCTTATATTTGGAGAGCCTGATGAAGTTCAGAGATGCTTTAAGCTTCTCCACCGAAATGGCCTTCGTCATTATATCTATCGGATTCTTCATTGCACTGATGTTCACAAAGTCAATCACCTTGTCATCCACAACTACGTATCTTGTCATACCTCACATCAATGTGCTTCGTCCGCTTATGATATCTGTGATCCTTAGCAAGATGCATAGCACTGTGACTGTCGCACTGAACTCGAACTGAATTCTGTATGATATCAAAAGTCTCAACCAATCCTCTCAACTGCAAACTTTTCTTTGATGCCTCAATTATAGCCATGTATTATCTCTGTTGTAGAAAGAGCAATGATATCTTACAACTCTGCCTTTCAGCAATGACACACTCAGCTACCGTGAATACATAGCCCGTCGTAGATCTTCGCTAATCAAGATCTCTTACATAATTTGCATCAACATAGCCTTGTAAAACCCTAGCTTTTCTGTTTCAATCTCTGAAATACCAAATCCAGTCTCGCAGTCCCACGCAAATATCGTAGCACCCACTTCATTGTTTCTCAATGTTGCTTTCCTAGTTTTGACATGAAACAACTTACTGTACTAACTGCATAGGTTAAATTAGGCCTAGTGCAGATCATAACATACATGAGTGATCCTACCACACTAGCATATGGTACTCGAGATATCTCTTCTTTCGGTGATTGTGGACACTGCTTGAATAATAATTTGAAGTAACCTGCTAAAGAAGTGGTGATTGGTCTTACTTCTGTCATGTTGAATCTTTCCAATACCTTGAGAACGTAGTTCTTCTTTGGGATAGCAAAAGACTGCCCGAGCATCTATTTCGAGTGATCTCCAAACCTAATATCTTCTTGGCTTCACCCAAATCCTTCATGTCGAATTCCTTCTTTAACTGAATTTAAGCTTCTGAATATGTGTCTTGCTTCTTGCAACAATCAGCATGTAATAGCAAAATATGTCAGTCATCATTCTACATGAGATAAATTCAACTGTCATATTTACATCGGTTCTACCTGACCTTAATCATGAAAGAGTCAAACCGTTTGTACCACTGCCTGAGAGACTGCTTAAGTGCATAGAGAGACTTATTTAGAAGACACACCTTGATTTCTTGTCCTTCCTAAATGTAACCTTCAGGTTGCTTCACGTATATCCTCTCCTCCAGCTTATCGTGTAGAAACGTTATTTTGACATCCATCTGCTCCAATTTTAGATCAAATTGAGCTACCATCGGCAACAACATCCGAATAGATGCATGCTTGACTGCAGAAGAGAATATCACATTGTAATTAATACCCTCCTTCTGAGCATATCCCCTTGGCAACTAACATTGCCTTGTACTGCTCATTGTCTTTCTCGCGAAAGATACATCTGCAACATATTCCCTTGGAGTTCTTTGGAAGATCCACCAATTTTCATGTTGATTTCTATCCAAACTTCATCTCCTGCTCCATGGTTGTAATCAACTTACCGTGGTCATCTAGATTGCCTCCCTATAACTATTAAGATCACATGTTTCTATTATTAATGTGAATGAGACATGATCATCTTTCCAATCATACCTTATTGGTGACACCGTAACTCTGACTAACCACCTCAACAGTTAGGTTGCTTTTGAGTAGCCTCATGTTCATCTCCATCTGAATCTAAAGAGTCCTCATCTGACCCGTCAGTTTTTTTAGGGCTCTTTGAGAACTTAAACTCTCTTTTTCTAAGTGTATGTTGAACTGTCGGGAGCTCTACCTTGCGCTTTATCCTCTCTCTGACCTTTCTTACAACATTGATTCTTCGTTAAAGACCACAACTCTACTGGTAAAAGCGCTCTTTGTCTCGAGATCCCACAGTCTGAAACCCTTGATTCTTTTGATGAACCCGATGAAAATACATTTTTTAGACTTGGACTCCAGTTTGTTTCTTTTCTGACTATCAACCAAACTATATGCTGGACAACCAAAAACCCGTAAGGTTGAATAATCCACAAACTCTCCTCGCCATATCTCCTCTAGGATCTGAAGATCAACGGCTCTAGATGGTAACTTGTTTACCAGATAGCTTGTATGATTCATCGCTTTTGACCAAAATCCTTCTGATATGTCGCCTGTAATCAGATACTGTAGGCACGCTCTGTAAGTGTCTGATTCATTTGCTCTGCTACTCTATTCTGTTTTGGTCGTCCTGGAATTCTTAGCTGTAATGTCTTTACCTGCCAAGTAAGATTTGAATTCTGTGGAGGTATACTCGCCTCCCTTATCGGATCTCAAGACTTTCAGCTTTCGCTCTTCTGATTCTCCACCATAATTTTTCACTCCAGCTTTTGAAATACTTTTAATTCTACTATAAGAAGTATACCTAAACTCTCATGGAGAAGTCATCTATGAACATAACATCGTACTTAGCACCCCCATGGATGCTATTAGCAAAGGTCCCCACACATCCGTGTATATGAGATCTAGCAAACCATTTGTCTTATACTGTGATGTAGAGAAAGCTATTCTACGCTGTCTACTCATGATACAAAATTTACAAAGATCGAGTTTGCAATATTTAGTACCTCATAGAGCACCTTTGTTGTGTAGGACTTGAAGACCTCGTTCGCTCATGTGTCCAACACGCATGTGCCAAAACTTTATAGTATCCTCCTTTTGTTGTTGTTGAAGCATCAACAACAATAATGCTTCATGTCATTTTGTACAAGTTTGTTATCTGTTCTCCTTTAAGAATCATCATGGAGCCCATTGTAATTTTGATACCTCCATCTACTCCTGAAAACTTGCACTCTTGAGCTTCCAAAGCTCCCAACGAGAGAAGATTATTCTTTAAATCTGGAACGTGACGCACATTCATGAGGGTTTGAACATGTCCATCAAACATCCTCATATGGATGTTGCCAATGCCAACTGTCTTGCACACGACATCATTATCCATCAGGACAAAGCCTCCATCATAAGACTTGTAAGTACTGAACCACTCCCTTTGGGCACATGTAGTATGTGCACCCCGAGTCAAGTAAACAAGCATCTGAGTACTTACCTTTTTCTGACTGAGCTGTCAGGACATCACATAGATTCTCATCTGCTTGTTCAACAACACAGCTTGATCTGTCTTTCCACTCCTACTAGCCCCATCAGAATCCTTACCGCCTTTCTTCTTCAGCATCTCCTTGCATTTTATAAATTCTTCTTTATGTGTCCTGTTTTCCTGCAATAGTAGCAAGCAAAATTGCTAGAAGCATCTGGATCCCCCCACTCTTTGATCTCCCCTCTGGTCCTTGACAAACTTGTCCTGAGGCCTCATCTATAGAATCTGTCTTCTTCATCAGCTCAGTATTCTAAAGCATCTACTGATATCATCTAACTTTAAGGTCTCCTTACCATTATGATGGTGGTTGCCAAGTGATCTTAACTTGATGGAAGAGAAGAGAGTAACAAAAGAGCTTTTTCTTCTTCTAACTTAACATCTAGAGCCAACAAGTCGCTTACCTATTAAAAGCATTAAGATGTTGTAGAATAGGCATACATTCCTTCATCCAAAGGTTGTATAATTGCTTCTTCATGAAGAGCTTGTTCGAAAAATATTTCGTCATGTAAAGGCTCTCCAGCCTACACCAAAGACCAGCAATATCTTCTCGTCCATGACGTTGTAGAGGACCTCATCTGATAGGCATAGTATGATTGTCACCTTTGAGCGGAAGTCGATGTCGTTCCACTGACCATCCTCCATTTTCGATGGTTTCTTCTCAATATCAAGTAGGGCCTTGTGTGTGCCCTCCTTCACGATCAACAACGTTACTCACATCTTTCACAATAAGAAGTTAGACTTCCCGTCGAATTTCTCCACCTTGAACTTGGTTGTTGTGGTCGTCTTGCAAACCATTATTCTAATACTAATTGTTGATCAACGCCGATACAACAAAGAGAGAAACACCGAATTAAAAACTCGACAGTGGGAGCATAGAAGATATATCACTAGCAAGTAATAAGACAAATCACCACAAAATACAAGAACACTAGATTTAATGTGGTTCGACAAGGTGCCTACGTCCACGGAGAGGATGGAGGAAATTATATTGAAAATAAAGAAGAAAATACAAGAGTTACAAGAATTCTCTCTCACAACTCTCAATGGTAGAAATATCTCTTAAACTTGACTTTCCTTGACTTGTCTTCAAAGGCTACATTCAAAGGGTTATATAAGCTCATAGGATGATTCTAATCCAATTCAAACTTCAACAATACAATCAGCTCCACCTCAGAGAAAGAAGGAACTCGAATCTAACTCAAACTGAAAACAGAACCAGAAAGAAAACTGTTAAACCCGATATAAGTCGACTATAAGTCGACTTATAATGTGCACTAGTCGACTATAAAGAATTATCAGTCAATTAATCTGACAAAATTCGAGAACCTTACTCTCTGTTACAAGTACTAGTCGACTACACAGGAAGTATAAGTCAACTTAAAATATGCACAAGAAATATGCATGTCCGTGCTCGATTTCTGAAGTTTGTAATACCTCCACCTCACCTGAACTGAATTCTTCTCCAATGAATATGAGGCACTCAAAATACTAACAATTGGGATTGCTGAGTTGGGTTCGAACAAATAGTCTCACATTGGCTAGACATGGGGATGGTCTTGGGTATATAAGAATTTGGGCAACTCCACCTATAAGGCTAGTCTTTTGAGATGGTGCCTCATGTCCTTACAAATGGTATTAGAGTCATGCCCTGAACTTAGTCGTGTAGGTGGTTGTTGTTCGATCCCCCCAGGGTGCAAAAAGGCACAGTAGACGCCTATGAAACTAGTTGGCTCTCGAGAATTTGGCAGCAGTGTTCTTACTTCACGTAAGGTGTGTGCCTCCAACGTGGTGATGAAGGGGATAACAAGTTGCAATGGTGCTTCCCGTAAGGCGTGTGCTGCAAAATAGTGAAGAGGATCTCGATGGAGCATATGATCTTCCAGGTGTCAAGATCTTCCAGGTGTGAAGATTAAGCTTACAGGGACTCTTTGTTCGAGGGGGGATTGTTGAGTTGGGTTCGAACAAATAGTCACACATTGGCTTGACATGGGGATGGTCTTTGGTATATAGGATTTGGGCAACTCCACCTAGAAAGCTAGTCTTTGTGATGACATCCCAAGTCCTTACATGTTATTTGCTTGTTGGATATCTTTTGGTTTAATTTTCATCTTTCTTCGCTGTATTTTTTTTTTTCAATTGGCGTTTACTTTTTGCTGGACTGTGAATTTAGTTACTGTTTTATTTGTTTGTTGGATAATTATTGAGTTTAATTTTCATTTCTTTGCTGATTTTTGGAGATTGTAAATACCATAAGCTCATTATAATATATTACTTGCTAATTTTCATAAATCCAATTTGTTGGATACACTTCCAGTTTTGGAGATTTCATGTAAACAACATAGGCTTATTTTGGAGATTCAGTGGAAACACCATAGGCTTATTCAGATTCAATTTTCGTTTCTAAATCTTTCCTCGTGAAAAAAATCTAAATCAGATTGGAACTCTCTACAATATCATCTATAAATTATAGGTGTATATGAATAGAATATGTAACTATAATGATAGAACTAAACTAAATCATGCATTTGAAAGTTGTACTGTTAGATATCACTTAATATTCTGCTTAGTATATATAATGTATAATATAGTATAATATACATAGCCGTGTCCCTATATCCTACATTTTATAAATTTGCCTTGTCCCGTACCCGTGTTCGTACCCGTACCACTACCCGTGTTTGTGTTTCCTCACCCTCAACCCTCACCACACCTTCGGAGTTTTGGTGTAGTGGCAGGGACAATAATACTATCCATAGTTTCTTCCTATATATGAAACAGAAAACAGTGGAAATAGACCCAACCTTGATAACGGGTGTTGGGGGGGGGGGGGGGGGGGGGGATCATGACTAGTCATTGAAGTCAACAAATTTGATGAGTCGGTATCAATATATGCCATATTGTCCCCCTACAGTTACTCGTTTTAGCCCCACAGTCCCATTACGTTTTGATGATTATTGTCCAAAACCCAATTTACCCAAAACTTTAAACTGATGGATCATGGAAATGTATACCAAGCAATTTCAGCACTCTCAACTCCCCCCAACCCCTCCCCCCCCCCCCCCCCCCCCCCCCCCCCCCCACCTCCCACAATATAAAAAAAAAAAAAAAACCTCCTCCAAGAAAAGAAAAAAGAAAAAGAAAAGAACAGGAAACACCACCAATAAAATTAAAAGAAGAAAACCCATGTGGGCCTCCAAGCAACATTTAAAGGCATCCAATGTAAGGATGACTCAAATGAATTTCAGAATACAAATACATCGGGATGTGACAATAATAGAATTATGTGTGTGCATGTTTAAGTGTTAACTTTTATATAACATAAATTTGTAAGGCCGTAATGGTTAGAAAACACAACTCTACCTGAAAAATCATAATTTTCTATTAAGAAAGTGGACATATAAAATGAATGCAACTATAGATAAAATGAAATTGTTAAACTATTGTATTTTGACTTCTTAGCCTTATGTATATCTTTGATATGTTTTCAAACATCGAGAATACATTGTAAATTAGGATATGTTAAAGAAGCATCTGACAAGTATCCATCAAGTATTGGGCATCTAAATCTTGATATGTTTCTGATGTGGGGTGTGGCCCCTTTATCGAAATATTTATGCAGCATAGCAGAAAATCACTTCACCAAAGGGTTGAGCTGATGGGGTTGTGAGCTAACAATGTTTATCAAGAAATCTTAGCACTGAATAACAACTGAATAACAAAATTTAGATCTACCGCTTCCCTTTAGTTTCTACTCAAGAAGGTTAAACAGTATGTAGTGCAAGGGCAAACAAGCTTTATAGCTCAAGTGGCAAAGGAAGAATACACAGATGATCATAGAGGGAAGGCAAATTATAAAGCAGCTCAAGGATCAAATTAACTTCAAGCAATACACCTCAAGTACATGGCAATGAAGTTTAAACAAAAGGTGATTACAGATGAAATAGAACGCCTACTACAAAGGAGGTCAAACATTGAAGGATAGCTCTTACGACAAGGGAACAAACTAAGTCACATAATGGTTAACAACTAGTCTAAGGGTTGTGATCAAATTTACACACCAATAAACACCAATAATGGCATAGAACTCGTCCCAAACTAGATTTATATAATTCTAACTCATAGACTCTTGTTTGTCTTGAATTTCAGTTTGGGGTTTTACCATATATATTCTGAACTTTTTAAAGATTTACATATTTCACTTTGCTTTTGGCATTTCGTATATGCTCTTACCTTTTGCGATATTTTGAAAGTATGCCTTTTCATAAGCTAGAAATGCAACAACTGAATTCATATATTTTTAAGAAATTAAAGCATTGTTTGCATATTTTCTATAACATACAAGATAAGACTACTCAAAATTTATTAATTTTAGCACAATTTCAATAAAAATATAGCTGTGTTACGTGATTAAACTAACCATTTAACCAGGTAAGATAAAGGGATATGCTTCCTAAACTGACGAGCTATGTTGCACGGACACGGCAACGCTGAAATAAACACATGTGGACACATAGCAAATTCTTAAAAATACAAACGACAGGTATATCTGACACGCGTGTTGGATACGTTTCGGACACAACACGGCTTCATAATAGAAGTATTCGTGCTACATAGCCGACGAGAATGGGTAAATTTAAACTATTTTATTTGAAAAATTATAAATTTGTTAAATATGCATTAGTTAATTAAAACTCACTTTCAATTCAGTTTTGTTAACGCTAATTTGATAGAAGGGTTTGGCCACAAAATAACTATAACTATAAGATTATATATCAAAATAATGTAAAGGAAAAGATGAAATATGAATAGACAAAAACATGGGGATACATAGGAAAAACAGGATCTACAATGGCCTTGTAGATTGCTATCTTTTACTACCTATGTTCACAATAAAAATAGAAATCAAATGACAAAAATATAGCAGTATTGTTCACACATGTAGCATCGGTTGCAGAAATGAGGCAGCAACAGTTGGTGCTAAAAAGCAATAATGGAGGTGATGACGCTTTTGAATTATGGAGATGTCTAGGGTTTTGAAATTTGAAGGCAACTAGTTTTTTTAGATGAACAGTAATTGTGTGAATAGTACCCGGTGATTACTATTCATCATGAACAATACACTCGCGGTTACAGTTCACGATGAAGAATAACGTTTTTCTTTTTGCAGATCAAACTTTACTCTAATACCATATCAGAATTTAGAGGAAAATTTTGAGAGAGTTCATAATTCCTCCCTCAATAACTTATAATTACAAATCATAATACAAGTAGGACTCCTAATAACTTAGAAATTCCTAATAACATACAGACTCTAATTTAAGCAAGTAAGTTTAACACTCTTAATTAAGTAACTAAATTTAACAGATCTTATTGCATAAATACTTCCTAAGAGTAAATACAATATGAAATGCATTTTGTTTGAGTAATGGATTTATGTGTACCTCATGAGTTGAATAACTTCTCTATAGCAATTTTATCATCTTTCCCCCTTCTTCTAGAAGTTTTCTCAAATATAGGAGAATTTGTAGGATATCAGTTCGCATTTTAGGATTATGGCAAGCCCCTTTCTTAGTCCATAGTTTCCTTAGCTAAGAAGTTGGCACAAATTATGATCAAATTGTTGTTAACATAGCTGAAATACAATATTTCACGAGTGCACAAAACACATTAAAGTGGATTATCATTTAGAACGCTATTAGATAGAAGAGAAGATTGTTCAAACTCAATATATTTCATCCTATCATAAGTTGACAAGATCTACACATAAAGTCTCTTTAGAAAACACGAGTTGATTTTATTTGTGACAAGCTGGGCATGTATGAGATATATGCTCTAGCTTAAAGGGCAGTGTTAGGAAATATAATTTGTATAAGGAGTGGTATATGAGTTGTATTAGGAGTAAAATGAGAATATGATTAGAATTAGACTGTCTCGTATTTAATTGTAGTTATCTAATTAGGAGTCAAATTGTAGTTACCTAATTAAGAGTCACAAGATTCCTACTTGTATTATGAGCTGTAATTGTATTTACCTATAAATAATAGTACAAAGAGATGGCTCATCAACTCTCTAATTTTCACAGTCTCACTCTTCTCATGGTATTAGAGCCTTACAGTTCTTGATCCTTCATAAATTTCATCTATCTCCACTTGCTATCAAAAGACCATCATCGAAATCCTCTCCCTCTAATTCTTTTCTTTTTTTCTTTTTTCTTATTTTTCAAATTTGATTTGAATTCAAATCTGTAAAATAAAATAAAAAGTATGTGAACAGTTCTGCGGCGATACTGTTCACCGTAAACATTAACAATAAAAAAGAAAAGTAGAGGAGGTTTGGAGTTTATTAGGTCATTCTTTTCGGAATATGTATTCTTTTTTAGTACTTGAGTTTGATTTTATATGAGTTATTTTTTATCCTGAGTGAAGTTGTCAATTTTGGGTATTTGTTGGTGTTTAGATCCCGATGGAGGATTATTCGCTTGGTATTTTGGCGTGTTTAGATCTTGAGGAGGATCGTTTGCCTGGGTATTTTATATGAGTATTATTTCTGAATACATAGAGTTTGATTTTATATGAGTTATTTTAGATCCCGAGTGAGGATTATTTGTTTGGATTATTTGTTGGGTGTTTAGATCCGAAGGAGGACATTTGCTTGGGTATTTTGATGTGTTTGGGTTAGGGAGGATTAGTTTTAGAAAAGAGTTTAGAAGTATAACAAAAGAGGAGTATACACGCTAATAGTTTCAGATGTTTAAACAATTTCAACAGTATTAGATGTTTCAGCAGTTAAAGCCGCTCAAATGTCATCTCTGAACAGCTTCCTCAACAATTTCAATAATTTCAAATATTTCAACAGTTTCAAATTGCCTAGATATCATCTTCTTCCTCCATAACTCTCTGACATAGACAAGTAACTCAACAGCTTGTCTTACATCCTCTCTGACTTAAATTATAGATTCATGGGCTTCTGATCACATGACCAAGGATAAAGGTATTTGTCCTCTCTTGATTCTCTGTGTTCTTTTTTTTTGTTACATTAGCCAATGGTTCTATTCTTTTCAAATTCCATCTTATATTTTGTGAATTTCAAGAACTTGAAACGAAGATGATTAGCATCGGGCGTGAGAAAGACGGATTGTATTACTGCAACACCTGGGATTTTTTTTCGATTTTTAAATAATATTATACATTTCAATTTTAAGTAATTAATTAATTAATTTAATATTTGATGGGCCCCTCATGATGAAGTGGCATGGTAAGTCACTATGTGAGGTGACATGTATTAGGTATGATTAATTGTACGATATGTTTGAAAGAGGAGGAAGTCAAATTGGTTTTTTTCTTCTTCAAGATAGAAGAAATTTCTTCTCTCTTTTTCCTCCCTCTTTCCTACATCTTATCCCTCCACATTGCCCTTCATTTGGCTGGCCAAGACAAGAAGAAAAAGGAAGAGAAGAAAAGGAAAAGAAAAGAAGAAGAAGAATAATAAGAAGATGATGGAGATGGCCCTGGATTCTCTCATGGAGTGAGCAGTATGGATAGACTCCCTCTTCATGTACTCTTCAGCTAAATCATCTCTCTCAGTCCAATTAAGGCAAGTTCGTACTCTTAACTTGCTTCTCCCCATTATTTCAAAGCTTAGGTAATAAAAATGATATTTTTATTTTACCCATGATAGTAAAAATGTGATTTTTATATATCAAAGTGCTTGGATCATGCTAAGATTTATAGATCTTCATGCTAAAGATATTAGCTAGCATATATATTAATTTGAGTTAGTTTAGATCTAATAAAAATGTGATTTTTATTAGATCTAGAAAAAAGATAATTAAAAATATGATGTTTATCATGTTAGTTTGTTTGGATTGATTTGAATTGAATATATGTTGACCTCTTGCATGCTAGCTTGTACCTTCTCAAATATGGAATGAATTGGATTATTAAAAATAAGATTTTATCAGATCTAGAAAATGCTTCATATGCTAATCAATAAAAATATAATTTTTATTAATTAAATTAGAGTGAAATTTATATATGTTCATTAACCAGTTATTAATATGTCCTTACCTAAGTTTGATGTGATTTTGATCCATAAAAATGTGATTTTCATGGGATCTAAAGAAGAGGGATAATTAAAAATGTGACTTTTATCATGCTAGAAACTTTTCCTATAACCTGATGATTGGTTTGAGCCTATGTATGTTGATTGGAATCATTATCGATCGATAATGATAGATTAAAATCTAACAGATTTTAAATTAATATTTGAACGATTTCATCGTTAGTTTGTTTGAGATGTGGTCGGTTACGAGTCGATACTTGTGATACGGACCCGGTGTGCCCTTATGAGACGTGTAACATATACGTAAAGTACGTGTAACTATTGTGCGTGTATTTATGATGTGTGTGCATTGAACACGTAGAGTTATTCTACATGCATGCGTGAAACACAATGTTGTGTTATTTATTTTCAGTATGTATATGTTATATGTGTAGAATTAGCGAATCTGAAGTTAAAGAGGCCTTGAAAAGGATGAAGTCAAGGAAAACTGTTGGTTCGGATAGATTTCCTATTGAGGTATGAAGACGCATAGGAGAGATGGGCATGAGATGACTGACAAACCTGTTTAACAAGATCTGGCTAATTAAAAAGATGTCAAATGAGTGGAGGAAGAGTACCCTAGTATCTCTCTATAAGAATAATGGTGATATCCAGAGTTGTTCAAACTATCATGAAATAAAACTCATGTGTCACACCATGAAGCTTTGAGAAAGGATAATTAAACACATGTTAAAACAGAATATTAAAATATCAGAGAACCAGTTTGGGTTCATGCCGGGGCGATAGACGACAGATGTTATTCATTTACTTCGTCAACTTATAGAGCGATTTCGAGAAAGGAGGAGAAATTTGCATATGATCTTTATTGATTTAGAAAAAGCTTATGATAAGGTGCCAAAAGAGGTATTATGGTGGTCATTGATGAAGAAGGGAGTTCCCATCAAATATATTGACATAATCAAGAACATGTATGATGGAGTAGTGGCAAATGTCAGAACTTGTGGAGACAAAACAAGTGATTTTTCTATCACAATTGGTTTGCATCAAAGAACTGCATTGAGTCCATTCTTAATTGTCACAGCGATAGATGAGCTTACTAGAACTATTTAGGATGAGATACCATGGTGTATGCTATTTGCTGATGATATTGTCCTAGTCGATAAGACGAGAGCTGGGTAAATGTCAAATTAGAGCTATAGACGCAAACTTTAGAATCTTGAGGTTTAGATTAAGTAGAACCAAATAGAATATATGGAGTGCAAATTCAGTAAATAGGGAATCCGAGATTATAGTATTGTGACACTAGACGGACAAAAAATACCGATGAGCAGTCCTTTTAAGTACTTGGGTTTTATTATCCAAAAGGATGGGGAGATCAATAGTGATGTCAATCATAGGATTCAAGCCGGCTAAATGTAATGGAGGAGCACAACAAGAGTTTTATGCGACTGTAACATTCCGTTATGGCTGAAGGGAAAGTTTTATCAGACTGCTATTAGGCCAGCTTTATTATATGGCACAGAATTTAGGGTTATAAAGAGATATCATGCCCAAAAGATGAGTGTAGTAGAGATGCGCATGCTCTGTTGGATGTGTGATAACACAAGGAGATATAAGGTGAGAAATGAGGATATTCGTACTAAGATAGGCGTAGCCCTTATAGAAGAGAAAATAAGAGAAAATTGCCTACGATGGTTTGGTCATGTGCGACGTAGCCTACAGATGCGTCAGTCTGACGAGTAGAGCGCATCAAATTAGGGCATGTTAAAAGAGCGCAGGGAAGACCGAAGAAAACATGGATGGAGCTGATACAACAAGATATAGAGGCTAAAGGTCTCAATGAATGCATATTGCTCGATAGGAACAAGTGGAGAAAGTTAATCCATGTACCCAATCCCGTGTTTCTCTTTTGGTTCATGTAGCCTACCCCAAATACTTGGGACAAATAGCATAGTTATTGTATATGTTATAACATTCATAGGTAGGGAAGAACGTGGATGATGCCATCCGCTAGGGGGGGTAACGGGGATAATGACATTCGCTAGGTGGGAGTAACAGGAATGATATGTTCGTGAAAGGGAGAAATTCGAAGGATGCTATTTGATTGTATCATCTCGGAGCGTGATTCATCTCGGAGGGCGATGTATTGCCTCTGAGGGCGATGTAGTTAGCATGCCAACAAGTCAAGAGATGAGTTTGTACTCTCTCGTTAGCTATTTATGGTTGCATCATCGTTGGGGGCGATGTCGCATAGTACGCCCTCGTTACGCTATTTATGGTTGCACCACCGTTCGGGGCGACGTAGCATAGTACGCCAGCAATGCCGAGAGATGAATCTCTCGTTATGCTATTTATGATTGTATCACCTCTGAGGGCATTGTTTACAGTATTTTATATATTGGTGGTATCGTTGTTGACTTGTTGCGTGTCATGTTACATGCACGGACATGTTCATGTTTATTATTTTATGTTGATCATATGTGTCCTTAGCCTACAGCAGTTAGTGCATGTCCTATTAGATACTTAAGTTGATAATTATTAGAGGATGCATTTAATTAATTAATAGGTAAACTTAAGATTGATCCTTTTGAGGATGTTTGTATGATATTAACTGAGATGTTAAGCCATGCGAGATAGATGGGTAGCTAAATGACTTGTAGTTTAACCTGTGTCTAGACGCGAGTATTGATTAGAGAGTGTTAGACCTGTGATTGCTTGGATTGTGTTTTAGACACATGGTTAATTTATATGTATATTAGACATGTTTAGCTTTAGCTGAGTTCTAGACCTATATTATTCGGCCTGTGCTAGACTTGAGTTGTACCTATGTACTAAACGTGTGTAGTTTAGTTGTGTACTAGAATCATATAGTTAGCCGTGACCTAGACCTGAGTGGTGCACACGTGTATTAAACATGTGTCGTGTGCACATCTTGTTTTGGTAATAGTCAGTGTGAGTAGTGTTGGGCACATATAACGTGCATAGTTAGTACCTATGTTAGATATCCATAGTATGTTTATAGATAGTGTTTTTTCTTTGGTTAGATTTGAATACTAAACTTTAATCCTTTAATTATATTTATTTTCGATTGTCTCTTGATGAGGCAAGCGATAAAGCTGAAGGTTCTTGACTTGGGCAGACTGAGGTGGTGCCGTGCATGCTAAGAAAGACACTTAGCAGTGATTTGAACAGAGGCTCCTTGGTGCCGTTGAGGCAGGCCTAACATGGCCAGTAGTATGTTTATTATTTGTTATGTGAGAATGATACTTTTTATATCGTTCGGATTTGGTCGTGCATGCATGACGTGCATGGATGTGTACGGACATGCACAGATATATTATTTATTTTAGGCATTTTCTCACTTCTACTTTACAGACTAGTATTGCATGTTTATATTTTACCCCCTCCATTAGTTTTTGGTTCATCTTCCCGACCTTTATGAGCCGGCTTCGGACTCACGGTGGGAGGTAACATTTGAGTTTATTCTTGTTGGCGCGTTGACGTTGGGGTTTCCCACTCCTTTCAGGTTTTGGGCGAGGCTTTCGGAGAGACATATCGGTTGGGATTTCACTCAGAGAGACCACTGCTAGTATCTGCTTAGTGTTGCTCCATCCTTTGGGACTCCACCAGTGATGTATCATTTATTTGATTCTATTGTATCTGTATATGTTTTGTATAGATTATACTCCTTTAGTTGAATCTCTTTGCATTATCATTTGAGGCCGAGAGACAGATTTATTTCATGTATTTGAGACTCAGTCCTTGTATCCTTGTGATGGGGATTCTTTGTATATTGAGACTGGACTTTATTCTCCAAGTGGGATTTCTCTTCTATATGATTTTGCAGTCTCTTTATGTTTCAGGTCATATATACATGTCTTTGCTATCTGGTATATATATAATTGTGTTATATATTTCTGCTTGTGTTATGTATATGAACTGCCTACATTATGTACCCATAATATCAGCAATGTTCACGTCCGATTTTCTCTGATTTTATATCTGCCTGAGTTATGTATCACATTATAATGGTTCTAAAATTCGCACCCACATAGTCGCTGGTGCGTGGACTTTTGGATTGTTACAATTACCTAATCTTGGTCTCCGAACCCGTAGATTTGGTCTTCAAACTAGTGATGTGCTCCAGTTCTAGATCACTTTTTGATCATCATTGTCGATTAAGTCATCCCTTTTTATTAGTTTTAAAAGTTTTAATTCTTGAGTTTAGTCAAGTTAAGCCTTTAGAATGTAAGTCTTGTCAATTAGGATAGCATCATCGAATAACTTATCTTAATAGAGTCAATAAACAAGCTAATCACCCATTTAATTTGGTTCATCAGATATATAGTCTATGTTCAATAAAATTCAAACTTTGTTTTAAGTATTTCATTACTTTTGTGCATAATTACTCATATATTACTTGGCTTTATCTCATGAAATCTTATTTTGATATCTTTTCTATATTTCAAAATTTTTGTTTTGAGATTAAAACCCTATTTAACATTCCTGTAAAAATCTTATCACTCTATGTTTTGACGACAACATCAAAAGATGTTACTTATTGTAGTGAATGCGAATGGTATCATTATCACTGCTAATGATGTGCAAGAGATTGCAGATTTGAAGTGTTACTTGCAGAGACATAGACAAAAGACCTTGGATATTTGTGGCACTTCTTGGGTATTGAAGTAGCTAGGTCCAAGAAGAAAATTACTCTTTCGCAGAGAACATGCTATCTGAGGCATGTATATTGTGGTGCTAAACTACTGATGCACCATGAAAGCTAATTTCAAGCTACTACAACATCGGGGAGGGATTATAAATGATCCTAATAGGTATTAGAGATTAGTGGGTAAACTGAACTACCTAACCATAAATAGACTTGATATTGCATTTGTTGTGAGTGTTGTAAGTCAATTTGTCTCAGCACCAAAGATCACTTATTGGAATGCAGTAGTATGAATTCTCAGGTACTTAAAGAAGGCTCCTGACAAAAAGCTTCTATATTCAGATTGTCGACACACCAGATGCTAATTGGCAAGATCACCCGCTGACAAGCGATCTACCATAAGCTTTTGCATTTTTCTTGTAGGAAAAAATTGCGTAATAAAAAAGTAAGAAGTAGAGTGCGAGGTCACAATCTAGTGTAGAGTCAAAGTATCGTGCGATGGAGAACGTAACTTGTGAATTAGTTTGAGTCAGAGACTTATTGACTGGCTTGTTTTTGCTCCAGAGTATCCTATGAGATTATACTGTGATAATCAAGTTGTTGTTCACATAGCTGAAAATTCAGTATTTCACGAGCACAAAAACACATTGAAGTAGATTATCATTTAGTATGCCAAAATATAGAAAAGAAGATTGTTCAAACTCAACATGTTACATCAGATCATTAGTTGACAGATCTACTCATAAACTCTCTTGGGAAGACACGAGTTGATTTTATTTGTGACAAGCTGGGCATGTGTGATGAATAAACTCTAACTTGAAGGGGAGGGGAAGTGTTAGGAAATATGATTTGTATAAAGAGTGGTATATGAGTTGTATTAGGAGTAAAATAGGGATATGAATAGAATTAGACTTTCTCATATCTATATTGTAGTTAACTAATTAATAGTCATATTATAGTTATCTAAATAGGAGTCATATGAGTCTTACTTATATTATAAGTTGTAATTATCTTTACTTATAAATAAAAGTATAGACAAAGGATTCATCAATTTTCTAATTTGCACAATCTATATCTTTTGAAATTTCTAGTCTATTATCCAATGGTTTTGAAAAAGAACAAAAATCTACTATAAACAGAAGGACCATTTGATTCCATAGCTCAGGATCCTTGCAAACTTATCCTGTGGAGATTGACAAGAATGGTGAAGAATCTCCCTTCTGGCAGCCAACCATATAATTTGGTAAGTGGGAACAAACTGAAACTTGATCCTACAAACAAGCTGTACGATTTTCCGAAACATCATCTAATTACTTGATTGCCAAAGGAAGTTATTATAATGATATGATACAGATACTTCTATAAAATCTCAAGTACAATAGAAAATTGTTATGTTTGTCCACACAAGTACTTAAAGAAAGCTCAAAATCATGAATCCAACATGAAATTCAAATGATGAGAAGAGTTAGGTACAGGAGATGTCTCACCACCTATCGGTTCCATCAGTAACTAATGATTTCCCAAAAATAGATCTGGAAGTGAATGGATCCTGGTAATATTAAAGAATATTTCAATGATGATTTCAAGCAACATCAGATAAGAATACAAAATCAATTATTCAAAAAATGAGTAAAAGATGAATTATACCATAATCATGGAAGATGTAAGGAAGATAGGAAGAAGGTCCAAACAGCATGCAGAATACCACACAAGAAATATAATATAAAATGCTTTAATAACAAAGGGGGAATTTATATAACCTTATTATTGGTAAACACTCTCGTGCTACAGTCCTCTTCCTTAGTTTCAGAAAGGTCCTCATCATCCTGAATCTATTAGAAATTCTAAAATGTCAGCTACAATTAAGACACTAATGTGAGCTAGAATTTTACCATTTCTTAAACCGGTAATAATTTGAAAGTATGGCAGGATCTAAGAAAGGAATGTGCTCTAATATCAGAAGAGAACAATCACAGGAACATACCAGAGATGCTTGGGCTTTCAAATCTTCAACATCGAAATTCCATGCACTTACACCTCTCTGGTACTCACTCTGTTGAAGGAATCATAAAAATTAGACTACCAAACCTGTGTTCTCATATTCATTTATTTTCCTGGCAGAATCTAAATCACTTTATATTTCACATATATAACACCTTCTCTCGGTGTTCAGATTAAGTCACCCTATAGAAC
This sequence comes from Agave tequilana, assembly GCA_038442645.1. Taxonomy (NCBI): domain Eukaryota; kingdom Viridiplantae; phylum Streptophyta; class Magnoliopsida; order Asparagales; family Asparagaceae; genus Agave; species Agave tequilana. Next base: position 8,009 of record JAVJIF010009298.1, on the reverse strand, counting down.
AAGAATGTGAGTCTGCATTTCCATCCATATTATTTTTTGCAGTAAAGACGTGCATTTTCGCACAGAATAATTGATTGATCAGCAAATTTAACTATTTAGATACTCCCAAGTGTCTGCTAATTAGCAAGCAAATATGCATTAATATTATGACATCAGAAAGCATAAGTTGATTTAGTTCAGCTGAATGTGCATAGCAGAGATGAAGCAATTGGGCAATGCCATAAAAAGGTGCAAGTAGACGGTTTAAATTGATCCATATAATGTTTCTAGCTAAGGTCATAAAAGTACTAACTGATACTTTCAAACTATAGCACTTGGTTGATAATAAGAAATGATAATAATAACAGATGTGGTGGTTGTTGGTTGTCGTTGGGTATTTGCTCTAATACCATGTTACTCTGGGAAAGTCTCTCTCCAAAAGACGCCTTGAGAAGAGACCCAGGAACTAACATAAAGTTAAAGAGCACACCCCCCCCCCCCCCCCCCCCGGCGAACAACCGATGTGGGACTATTCTCAACAACCAAGAACATGAAAGATACATGGAATAAAGAAATGAAAAATCAAGGAAAAAAATAAATCATCTTAAGATGATGAATAAAGTAAAATTGAGATGAAAGATGAAAAGTGAACTTGCCAAGACTAAATAAGAGAGAACAAAAAACTGCCGTTCACTGAGCAAAAGCAAGTAGGAAAGTACAAGCTGCCAAAAGTATCTCAGAAAGCAGTAACTATATGGTCAAACCGAATAATCAGTTTGTCAGGGAGAGCAACAAATACCAGTATAGATGGGGACGAACAATTACAAGATTGGAAAGAATCTTTGTAACAGTGTCCATGAGTATACTCTTCGAGCCAAAATTAAAAAAATATATAAAAAGTAGACAAAAATATCTAACTGCTGCTGTCAACCACTAGAACCATATATCCGCATGAAATCTCAACCAATGGAGCCCTCAAGTATATATACTAATACCGATAAACACCTGATGACCAATGAAGGACAGAAATTTGCACAGGTTTGCTTCCCTCAAAGTTGAACGTAACCCTTAGAGAAAATCCCGCCATATTTCCCCTCTTCTAGGCATTCCAAGTGGTGTTTTAGGATTATGGCAAGCGCTTCTCTTATTCATAGTTTTCTTAGCCAGTAATTTGGCACTAAATAAAGAGACAGGCTGAACACTGGTTGTAATATTCTTTCTATTCAGTTAAGTCATTAGTATTTGGGTTATTGTTTTATGCCAGTGATTTGGCACTAAATAAAGAGACAGGTTGAACATTGGTTGTAATATTCTTTCTATTCAGTTAAGTCATTAGTATTTGGGTTCTTGTGTTATTGGGTGGTTACCCATACCCATATACCCTCCTTGTGATGAGGACATCATACCGCTCAGGGGCAGATTCGATCGAGTATACTTCAGGAAGCGACGCACTGGTGTTCTTTGGCTTTAAATTGGATTTGTTTCAGCTTTATTTGTAGTAGATGTTTTACCTTTATTTGTATTCTTTTGTGGACATTTAGTACCACATCGATTATTTCCCAGTAGTCCTCTTTTGTAAAGCCTATATAAGGCCCCCTAGACTATTGTATTGGATTATTGAATGATTAAAATTTTCTCAAATTATCTGACTTAATTCTTGAGTTTATTTGCTCTCGAGTTTTTGGTGAGAAGCCCGCGTAGGGGTGGAAACCCAAAATCTTATCTTGTTCTTAATTTCAAATTTTGGTTACGATTTGAAGGTGATTGCGATCCATGTTGGTATTACATCATTTTGGTATCAGAGCCCTGGTTTTCAATTCCCTTCAAAATTTTCCTTTTCCAAATTTTTCTTCCAGTCTCCAAACCCTATATCTATATTTCAGATTCATTCAAAAAAAAATTCACTGTTAAAAAAAAATACAGTGAAAATTCCGTCGAAAATCCTCAGAAATTCCCTTCGAAAATCCCTGAAAATTCCAAATTGGCACTGTTCATTCATCTTCTCAAAATTCCGCCGCCACGATCATCGTCGTCAACCCTCCGGCACTCCACCATCACCATCCACGCCTCCGCCGCCGTCGACAGCCACGCCCTCCGCCGCCATCATCGCCAGACCCTCCCGAAGTAAACGCCGTCCCCTTCCACAAACATCAGCGACCTTCGCCGGCTTGGATCTCCGCTGGCCTGCAAATCCACGCCAATAAGCCTCGCCGTCGATCATCCTCGCTGCTGCGACCTCGTCGGGATAACTCCGACACCAACCCAACGCAAGGAAGCCGACACCGTTCGCCGCCATCACCATCGGCGATCATTCCCCGTCATCAGCCACGCCCGCCACCGCTGCAAACATCCCTCAGTCACTGTCGCCGTGCCTAGGGCCAAGCCCTAAGGGCAGATCGAAGGGAAAAAGAGGTGATCGAGCTCGCCGGCGCTCCCCGATCCACGTCGTCGTCTCCCCAGGCTTGTTGGCACTTCCAGATCAACGTCGTCCTCTCCCTAGGCTCGTCGGGGCTCCCAAAGACTCGATTCGACATCATCGGAGCAGGATCAGCCTTGACACCGTGCTTCGCTATGTCGCGCCGCCGCCGTCGTCATTGTTCTCCTCACCGGAGTTTCCTCACCAGGCAGCTCCACCAATCCTTCCGCCATCGAACTTCGCCACATAGGGCTGCTTCCAACACCGGACTTTTCCCATCGCTGTAATCGACCAAGCTCCGCCCTTGATCCGAGTCGCCGTCGCCGCCGCTCCCGCTCCGTCTTTGCCCTAGCCAACAGCGAAGAGGAGAGAAAGGATCGGGTGTGCCCTAACCTAAACGGGTGAGGGATTAAACCCGTTTGGCATTTTAAAGAGGGTCACGGGTCCGGGTTTGGTCGGGTTGAGCGATTAGAACCTGAACCCGACCCGATCCACTTAAGTAACGTCACTGCTGACGTCGGCAACCGGGTTATTCTACTGAGTTGACTCAATCTAGATGTTCCTGACTCAGTCCAGAAACGCAACAGCACTTCAGACGGCCATTCAGAGCTCGTTTCAAGTCCAAATCGAGCCGTTTTCGAGGCAGTGGATTCGTGACGACCAGTACTACGCGCCTACAGCAGTCTCGTTCAGGTTTGAGTTACGGTCGCCTCTCCAGGTAACTTTGAATATTCTATTCAGTTATTCCTGCTACTTAATTAAAATAGCTAGCCTTTCCAATCTGTCGCAAGGTAGACTTTATTGACTGTTGCCCACTAAATAAGTGAGTTGTGTGATTCTGACCTTGAGTGGTAACCCGGCTTAATATTAATTGTACAACTTAACTAATTTGAATTTGTGATCACTTGATTTATCTTGGAGTTAACTGTGTCAGCACGTGTCTTTATCACTGTCTCCACATTACGTTTTCTTAATCACGTGTTAATCTACGTAACTTAAAATTGGTATTATCTTTCATCACTCTAATCTCTGACTCCTCCTGCATAACATACATATCAGTTTTAGGACAGCTTGCATTTAGAGTCAGGTAGGGTCTTGCATGCCTACTAGAAGTGGTAGAACTTTTTCTGTAGGAGAAACTTCGGCACCAATCGACCCTAGCATTCATGATACACTTAACACAATCCTAAACAAGATAGAAAATATGGACAGACAACTACAAGAAGTTAGGGATCAGATTAATGTCAATTGTAGGGATCTAGCAACCCGAATTGGTAGGCTAGAGACCAATAGGAGAAGAATCAGGGAGGAGGAAAGTTCTCGAAATGACAGTAGGTCTCCCAGGCGTGAGCAAGGCCCACCTTACCATACAACTGACGCCGATGCCCAGTATATCAGGAGCGTTAAAGTCGATGCTCCTTCCTTCGACGGGCGCTTAGACCCTCAGGTTTATATAGATTGGCAGTTGGCTATGGACCGATATTTTCGTTGGCATGACATGTCTGAGTCAAGGAAGATTCGATTGGCCGTAATGAAACTAACGGGACAAGCTGGGCAATAATGGGAAAACCTAGAGAGGATGATGAGGTACAGAAGGGAAGACCCAGTGGACACTTGGGAATCATGAAAGAGAAGCTTATGTTGGAGTATGTTCCACCATCATTCAGTCAACATTATTAGACAAATGGAATCGATGGACCTAGGGGAACAAATCAGCCACTGATTACATTGCTAAATTTGATGAATATTTGAATCGGTGTGGAACTATTGAGTTAGAATCTCCCGAACAGACCTTATCTAGGTTCAGGTCCGGTCTTAGGGATGATTATCGCCGAGAGCTCATTGCTCGAGACATCACGACTCTAGAACAGGCATATCAGCTAGTCACCGACTTAGATGAGTCAAGAGGATCCTATTTTAACCGAAATAACTTTAAGGATAACTCTAGAACCGCCACTACTAGCCAGCCAAGCTTCAACTAAACTCTTCCTACCCTAAATAAACCTGCCTCCAGTTCCTCTAGCGTCAAACCAGCAGGTCCTTCTAGTGCAAAGCCCTTCACATCCGAAAAGAGAACGGTTAGTGAGTCAGGAAAAGTCAACCCTAGAACCCAATGCTACAGGTGTCAAGGGTATGGTCACCTTGCCAGCCAGTGCCCGAGTCAACTAAAACCCTCTTTGTAGAAATTCCATTGAAGATATAGAAGGAGAGGATGATGGAGAAGAGGTTGTGCACCAACAAGATGATGACTCAGATGCCTCAGTCGAAGAGTATGAATTCAATGGGTGCATCAGAACTGTGGAAATGACGAGCCTACCTCCTAGTGTAGCTCGCACCCAATTAGGAGTGGTTAGATGTACTTTAACGCAGCCTGAACCACTCAACGACTGGAGAAGGACTGCCATATTTCAAACTTGCACAAAAATTGACAATAAGAACGGCAAGGTAACAGTGAATAGTGGCAGCTGCATCAACGCTGTTGCGTCAAAGTTAATCACCACCTTGGGGATGAGACCGGTGAAGCATCCAAACCCCTACAAGGTTACATGGATCGACGCTACATCCATAGATGTTCAGGAGAGATGTCAAATTCCCATCCAGTTTGCCACATATACAGATAATGTGTGGTGTGACATACTCCCCATGAATGTAGGTCATATCATTTTGGGTCGACCATGGTTATTTGACTTAGACGTGACCATATATGGACGTACCAACCAGTATTCGTTCGTCCATAACGGAAAAAAGGTGAAGATTATGCCAAATCAACCGAAACTGTCAACCCAAGAAAAAGAGACTGATAAAGGAAAAGACAAAGTGGACGTTATAAATCCTAAAAAAAGGGTGATAAGGGCAAAGGTAAGATGGAAATGAATTTGATTAGCCACGATCAAATTGAAAAGAGCTTACAGGATGGTTCTACTTGTTATGCGCTCGTGGCTCGAGAGGCTAACCGGAATATCGAGGAGCAGATTCTTGAGCATATTAAACCAATTCTGGAGGAGTTTTCCGAAACTCTCCCACAAGATCTACCAGGAGAGTTGCCCCCCTATGCGTGACATTCAACATGCTATTGACTTAGTCCTAGGAGTAACTTTACCGAACCTACCCCACTATAGAATGAATCCAACTAAGCATGCGAAATTACAACGGCAAGTAGAAGAGTTACTCGACAAGGGGTTCATCAAGAAAGCTTGAGCCCATGTGCGGTTCCCGCACTTTTGGCGCCAAAGAAGGATGGTACATGGCGTATGTGTGTGGATAGCCGTGCAATCAATAGGATTACAGTCAAGTACCGTTTCCCCATCCCCCGTCTTGATGATATACTAGATCTGATGTCAGGTGCCACAGTCTTCTCCAAAATTGATCTTAAAGCAGGTACCATCAAATTAGAATCCGACCAGGGGATGAATGGAAACCGCATTTAAAACTAAAGACGGGTTATATGAATGGTTGGTTATACCCTTTAGACTGTCCAATGCTCCTAGCACCTTCATGAGAGTAATGACCCAATTGTTTCGACAGTTTATCGGTAAATTCGTGGTGGTCTATTTTGATGACATACTGATTTACAGCCAAACTCAGGAGCAACATGTGGGACATCTGAGGCAAGTCCTATGCACACTCCAGACTGAGAAGTTTTATGCCAATCCAAAAAAGTGTGTTTTCTGTATAGATAGGGTTATTTTTCTAGGGTTTGTGGTGTCATCTGAGGGTTTTTTGCGGACCCTGAAAAGGTGAAGGCAATAACCGAATGGCCACAACCCAAACGATTAGGGAAGTCTGAAGCTTTCATGGGTTAGCCACTTTCTACCGTCGGTTCATAAATAATTTTAGTGCTATTATGGCACCTATAACCGATTGTTTAAAGAGCGAGGGGTTCCAGTAGACTCCTGCTGCCTCCAAGGCTTTCGCTGAAATTAAGAGGATGATGACAGAAGCCCCGTAATGCGTCTTCCTGACTTTTTGAAAGCTTTTGAAGTAACTTGTGATGCGTCGGGACTGGCAATAGGTGGTGTATTAAGTCAGGAAGCCACCCTGTTGCTTATTTCAGCGAAAAACTGAATGATGCTCGACAACGATACTCCACATATGACAAGGAATTTTATGCGATAATACAGGCTTTGCGCTACTGGAGACATTATCTGTTACCACAGGAATTTGTGTTATATTCAGATCATGAAGCGCTAGGGTATCTCAACTCCCAGAAGAGACTAAATGCGAGACATAGTAAATGGGTGGAGTTCCTGCAGGATTACACTTTTATTCTCAAGCACAAAGCAGGCATCGAGAATAAGGTCGCTGATGCACTGAGCCGATGTATCACGACTTTAGTGACTATGAGCACAGAAGTGGTTGGATTCGAGAAGTTAAGAGAGGAGTATGATTCATGTCCCGATTTTGGAAAATTTATGTCACATTACGAGACGGCTCTGTTCGTGAGATGTACGGTTTTCTCCTTCAAGACGGTTATCTAATCAGATTCCGTAAGCTGTGTATTCCCCGTACGTCCCTCAGGGATTTTCTCTCTTGGGAAATACATGTTGGAGGTCTGGCGGGACATTTCGGTCAGAACAAGACATTGAGGCCGTTGAACACCGATTCTACTGGCCGAGTCTGAAAAGAGATGTCTGTAAAATAGTTAGCCAATGTCGCACGTGCCAACTGGCCAAGCAACAAAAGCGGATTGCCGGACCTTACACTCCTCTTCCTGTACCTAATTGCCTCTGGCAAGACGTGAGCCTAGACTTTATACTAGGATTGCCAAAAACTCAAAAAAAGCACGACTCTATCCTAGTAGTAGTTGATCGATTCTCAAAATGGCTCACTTTATCCCGTGTTCCAAGACCTCAGACGCGTCTCGAGTAGTTGTCTTGTTCTTTGATAATATCGTCAAGTTGCACGGGATACCTAAAACTATGGTGTCTGATAGGGACGTTAAGTTTGTTAACTACTTCTGGAAACACTTTGGCATAAGATGAGCACCAAACTGAAATTCTCAACAGCCTTTCATCCACAGACAGATGGCCAAACCGAGGTAGTAAACAGAATACTAGGAAATATCCTTAGGTGTCTAGTTGGAGAAAATATGAAACTTGGTATCTCATTTTGCCTATGGCTGAATTTGCATATAATGGATCTGTCAATAGGACTACGGGTGTCAGTCCTTTTGAATAGTAAACGGTTTTAAGTCCAGGCAACCAGTTAACTTAATTCCCATGGCTCATCATCATTCTAGGGTATCAGACTCAGCATCAACATTTGCATCTCATATCCGTGCATTACATGAGGAGATCAGAGAAAAGATAATGAAAAATAATACTGATTATAAAGCTTCTGTAGATCTACATCGCCGATTAAGAACTTTTAATGTCGGAGATTATGTGATGATCCGCATGCGACCCGACGGTTTCCACCAGGAACCGTGAAGAAATTACATGCGCGGAGCGCAGGGTCATTCAAGATTCTCAGAAATTAATTCAAATGCTTATGTGGTGGATCTCCCACCTGACTTTGGCATCAGTTGCACTTTTAATGTTGAGGATTTGGTTCCATATAGAGGTACTTTTGATACCCCTTCTGACCCATTCGTGGATGAGCCAAGCCAAGACCT